>CM055121.1:425909288-426126788 GCA_029206835.1 Rana muscosa
GAAATTTGACCTTTTTAATCTTTTTATTGGATAGGTTTTATAGAAGAAAGTAAAAAAAATATATATATATTTTTTTCAAAACGGTTGGCTTTTTTTGTTTATAGCACAATAAAAAAAAAAAGAAAAACCGGAGGGGTGATCAAATACTACCAAAAGAAAGCTCTATTTGTGGGAAAAAAAGGACATACATTTTATTTGGGTACAGCTTTACATGACCGTGTAATTGTCAGTTAAAGTAACGCAGTGCTACATCGCAAACACCCCCCCCCCCCCTCCTGAGGCTTGCGTCAGTCAGCTTTGATCGTCTCTCCCCTATGGAAACCCCGAAGCAATGACCTGACATTACTTCCGGTTTACCCGGATGTCAACGGTGCCGTTTTTAAAAATTATTGGCGTTTTGAATGCTTTTAAGGGCAGGTGAGGGATTTGTGATCTTATAGACCCCCATTCCTCCCCACAAAGAGTACCTTTCACATGCATAAATTTAACAGTGTAAGGGAAAAAATATACCGTATATACTCGAGTATAAGCCGACCCGAATATAAGCCGAGGCACCTAATTTTACCACAAAAACTGGGAAAACTTATTGACTCGAGTATAAGTCTAGGGTGTCCATCTGAATACCTCACTGTGTCCATGCCTCACTGTGTCCATGACTAGTCTGACGTTTAACATGGGAGTCTATGGAGGGGGTGCCCAGCTTTGAAAAATCGGTGCTCCCCGGCCGTAGGTCCCCCGGACAAGAAGCTTTGCACACTTGTAGAGGAAGAGTGGGGCTACATGTGTGCCAAGCTTGGGGTCCAGAGGACCTACGAGCCGGCCGGTACCGGGTCCCCAAAGTCACCAGAGAAATGACCGTTTAACATGGGAGTCTATGGAAGGGGTGCCCGGAATTTGAAAAATCGGTGCTCCCCCGGCTGTAGGTCCCCCGGACAAGAAACTTTGCACACTTATAGAGGAAGAGTGGAGCTATATGTGTGCCAAGTTTGGAGTCCAGGGGACCTACGGCCAGCCAGTACCGGCTCCCCAAATTCGGGAAATCAGGCGCAAAAAGGTGACTTGAGTATAAGCCGAGGGGGGCATTTTTCAGCACACAAAAAATGTGCTTAAAAACTCGGCTTATACTCGAGTATATACGGTATATATTAATATATATATATATATATATATTTTTTTTTTTATTAAAGTGCCCCTATGCCCTCATGCTCAAAGGCGCACACATGCGTAGGTTTTGCATGCAAGAAAACATTGATCGTCCCACACATGTGAGGTATAACCGCAAACATCAGATCATGAGCAGTAATTCTAGCACTAGACCTCCCCTGTACATGTAAAGTAGGGGTCTCAAACTGGCGGCCCTCCAGCTGCTGCGAAACTACAAGTCCCATGAGGCATTGCAAGGCTGACAGTTACAAGCATGACTCCCCACAGGCAGAGGCATGATGGGACTTGTAGTTTCGCAACAGCTGGAGGGCCGCCAGTTTGAGACCCCTGCTTTACAGGTTACTACTTTACATGTACAGGGGAGGTCTAGTGCTAGAATTACTGCTCATGATCTGATGTTTGCGGTTATACCTCACATGTGTGGGACGATCAATGTTTGCTTGCATGCAAAACCTACGCATGTGTGCGCCTTTGAGCATGAGGGCATAGGGGCACTTTAATAAAAAAAAAAAAAAATATATATATATATATATATATATATATATATATACCGTATATACTCGAGTATAAGCCGAGTTTTTAAGCACATTTTTTTGTGCTGAAAATGCCCCCCTCGGCTTATACTCAAGTCACCTTTTTGCGCCTGTAAAAGGCTTTTAAAAGGTCGCCTATGGATAGTAATATTTACGTCATTTGTTGCAGTTCCACGGGCATTCGCAATTTTTTTTAGTGTGACATGTTTGGTATCTATTTACACAGTGTAACATCGCCTTTTATATTTTACAGAAAACCGGTTATGCATTGTGCCGTTTTGCATTAAAATTCATTTCCCAAAAAAATGCTTTTAAAAAAATGCTTTTAAAAAAAGGCGATGAAGTCCCGCCCACTTATCGGGGACGTAACGCGTACGGAACGTGAACAGGGATCGTGACGTCACCCGCGTCTATGCTTGCTGTCTCGAGCTGTGTAACACTGCTATCATCATTACCGCCACTCTTTGCTGTTTGCTATTGCTGAGCATTGTCTGCTGTGGATCCCTTGCACTGTGGTACAGTGCCAGCATTTGTAAGTGTATCTTTTATGTGCTTATTTTAATACATTTTCATCTACACCTCATCCAATCACAGATTGCTTTGCATTTATTCAGAAAATGCAAAGCATTCTGTGAATGGTGCTTGTACTTAGCCACCGACCTCTTGTGTTTACAATACAGCAGGCCGGCCATTTGGCACGGGACCCAGAAACAAGTGGAGATCACTGGAGAAGCAGCGTCTATGTCAGCGATTTCCAGCTTCCAGGGTCATCAGCCGAATATGGTACACGTACACAGTTTACATTGGTTCAAGGTGGTCCAATGCAACTACGTAAAAAGTATACCATGCCTTGAATTCTTTTATTAGAGAAAAATAAGTTGTAGCTGAATTGTCTCAAAGAAGCGACATGATAATGATAAATGACACGTTCTACACAATCAACGATCTACTCCTACATAGAAGGAGTCTTATTTACCTCTACTTTCCTTATCACCAAAATGAAAGTATTTTTTTCATGAATTTGATGGCAAGAATAGCGCCATACGGTGTCATTAATAACTACTTGAGTTTTTTTGCATGTGTCGGTACCGACAGTGAAAATACAGCAGGGTTTTCATGCATTTGTGTATGTAGGCCACATACACACTACCAGGAATATGTTGTAAGTGCCTTACAGAAACGCCTACATTCTGTGAAGTTTTCTCAACTTCTTTAGTAAATAGGTCCCAACATGTCTGAATACAGACAAAAAATACACAGGACTTAGGATTTACATCTGAGCCTGCATCTCAGTCTAGATGTAGATGCTGATCCTGAATAATGCCTGAACCAACATGGCTCCATCCTTCTGGAATGGAGACATTTTCAGGGATCTATATGAGAGATAAATAATACCACTAAGTATTAAACTTACACAATACTTGGCATGCAGTTTGAAAAATTAATCTGATACTAGTTCCAATAGGAAGAAAAGCAAAAGTCCCATGGGCCGCACATCTTTTAATAGACCTGTAAGTGAATGTGTTACAGCCTCAGCCTGGGCTCCAACCTGGGGGGTGTGGCCTGGTTAGAGCCCGAGCCGAGGCTGTCACACATCCACTTACAGGGCTATTACGAGATGTGCGGCCCATAGGACTATTGCTTTTCTTCCTATTTGACATTTGGAGCACAGGTGAGCTCCTGTCCTTGCCTGTACTCCAAGCGGTCTGATATTCAAGAGGACCCGGGGAAGCCTTGGTCGGCACCTATCATCTTGGTTTTGTGATACTAGGTCCACTCTAGAAGGTCAAATAACCCAAATATTTTTCAGTTTATAGGTAGTGGCAAGATTGCTGCATTTACACCAGGTAGCGGACTCTGCTACTGCAGCAGCAGGAAAAGAGTCGCTCATCCTACTGCATTCACTACAACGAGAACAAAGGGGAAAAAAAAGAAACTAACAGAGAGAAAGACCCCCTTCTAAAGGCTATGGGAGATGGGTAAATGTAAAGATCCCACTGTAGGAAAGAAGCTACAAGGTGGTCAGTTTAGACTGCTTTGACACATAAAAGATGTATGAATTTAAATGCTCTTTTTTACAAGATTCATCCACACGTGCGTAGAAGAGTCTTACTGACCAGTATAGCGCTGTAGTTGAGAAGCTTTACAAACGCCATCATTGACTTATGTTGCTTGAAGTGATTGTAGCCGTATTAGAGCACTTGCAACAAAAAAAAATAGAGTACTGTCCAGGATACTTTTTTATTTGCACCAACACTCAAACTGTACCCCCTTCATTCAAGGTAATTCTTGGACAGACAAGGAAGTTGCACAAGGTTTACATACTTCGGGAATAGAAAGGTTCCCTTTAGGCTAGGTTCACACGTCAGCTGCAAATTTCCTAAGCAGCTGTTCAAGCTGTGATTTAAAATTTGGTTCAGATGCAAAATTTTGGAGCTGGCGGCCACCGGCATCGTCAACATTAGCTGGTTGTTAAGGAGCAGGTCGGGAAGCCGGTCGCCGCATCCTTAACAACAGATGCCTCATCAGCTGTCAGCGGAATGTTAAAAAAACAAAACAAACAAACATTGCTGTAAATAAATTGTGAATAGAATGACGTGAGGTCCCGTCCCCCCCCAAAGCACCTTGTACCCATGTTGATGGGGACAAGGGCCTCTTCCCCACAACCCTGGCCCCCAGATCCCGGTGCCTCCCAATGTGTTAATGAGTATGGGGTAAATTTTACCCCTACTTATTCCCCAAAAAGTATCAAAAAGAAATAAAAACACAGGCACAGTTTGACAATTCCTTTATTAAAAAAAAAAAAAAAAAGGCCCCTGGTGTAGATCCGACCAGTGCATGCTGGGTCGGTGATGTCGCAGGGGGGACAGTGCCACCAGGTGATGTTGGCAAGTGGCCCCGTCCCTTAGCCATTTAAGAACTGTCACATGGCGGAGCAGGCAGATGGCAGGGGCCTTCGGTGCGAGTGGAGATTTTTTTTTTTTCAGGTCAGTGGTGGCATCGGGCATTGTGACCGACGATGGTTCTACACCGGGGGACATATTTTATTTTTAATAAAGGAATTGTCAAAAACGGTCTGTTTTTATTTTTATGACACTTTTTTGGTAAATGAGTAGGGGTACAATGCTCCCCATACTCATTCACATTGGGGGGGGCGGCCAGAAGGGGGCTTCCAGATTCTGATATGCCCACAGACCCTCCACAACTACTGTCCAGGCTGTGGGGAAGAGGCCCTTGTCCCCATCAATATGGGGACAATGTGCTTTGGGGTGGAAAGGGCGGCAGTGCCCCCCTGCCACAAAGCAACCCCCCATGTTGAGGGCATGTGGCCTGGTATGGTTTAGGAGTAGGGGGTGATCGCTCCCCCCCTTCCCCCGGCCTGCCAGGCAGCATGCTTGGATAAGGAGCTGGCATGGATTTTGAGGGGGACCCACAAAGTTATTATTGTTTTTTAAATTTTGGCATGGGGTTCCCCTTAAAATTCCGACCAGACCAGAAAAGGGCCTGGTATGGATTGGGTGGACACCCACGCTGTTTTTTCCCGGAACAAATTCATGTTCAAACCTGATCCGATGTGCTCGAAAAACACACAGGACTCTTTAAATTTGCACATGTGTGAACCCGCTTCATAGAAAACCGGCTTAATTCACATGTCATGCGAATTGGATGCAGTTTGTGCTTTCTATTGGCTAAACAAAAACGTCTGAAGCTGTAAAACACTTGTACTACACTTCTAAAAACAATTAAAAACGCTCTGCTCAGGTGTGAATGCAGCATGTCTGCCAGGTCTAGTCTGGTGGTTTAGAAGTCCAAAAGGTATTTCTGTGTTGAGAGAATTAATCACCATTCTGGAAGACTGCTCTATATATACTGTTAGGCTTCATTCACACTTAGGTGATTTAATTAGCGGACTGAATCGCAGCAATTCTGCCTGCGATTCCACAATCCTGGCAAAACACGGGACGCATTTGCGATGACATTGTCTCTCAATGGCACACCAAACATGGAGCGATTTCACTGCGATTGTCGCTCAACTAATCACGGCAAAATCATGCAAACAAAATCGGGAGATGAATTTCGCCCAAAGAAGTTTTGTTTGCGCGACAATCGTGGCAAAATCGCTCCGCATTTTGGGTACCATTGAGAGATAATGGCATCTCAAAAGCGTCCCACCGTGATGGCTGAATCGAGGTGATTCGGCCTACGATTCAAATTGCCTAGGTGTGAGGTACTAAAAAGGTTGTGAAAGAACTGAGGGAGGGTTTTAAAAATTTGTAAATATGGGATACAGTAAAGAGTATACAGTATGACAGTTCCAATATTGGTAAGTAACCTAAATAGAGAACTACTGAGATTGCAACAAAGCAGGATTAGAATAAATAAATTACTGCGCTAGGTGATGACAATGGTGATCCTAAAAAAGAAAAGACACACACATAAAAGTCCTTTACAGTCCCAACATGTGTTGTGTTCATATGTGCTCATTCTCAATAGAAAGTTAATTTGTGCTTTAAAGACTTGTGCCCCACATGGATGTGCACTCACCCCTAGATGTTGACCAACTATCTCTATAGTCGATTAGGCATGTGGGCAAAACCCCTGGATAAATCCGTTGTTGGCACCTCACAGGTAAAAATGACAGAGGGAGAACCTTATAGCGTAAAACTGTTTGGTAAATTTATTGGGTAAAAACAGATGTGAAATTACACTCAAACCTTGACGCGTTTCAGCCAATCAATGGGCGTTGAGGCTTGATCGCGTCTTCGCGACACGTCCACCCATGCCACTTCCGGGAATCGAGCCGATCCGCGAACAGGGGTCTTCAGCAGATTGCGGGCCAATTTCCCCCCCCAAAAAATTGCATGCTATACACACCGGGTGCACCACAAAATGCGAGTGTAATTTCACATCTGTTTTTACCCAATAAATTTAACAAAACAGTATTACGCTATAAGGTTCAGTTTCCCCACATGCCTAATCAACCATACTAGAGATAGTTGGTCAACATCTAATGCCCCATACACACAATCGTTTTTCATGTCGTTAAAAATGCCATTTTTAAAACCGATCGTGTGCATGCTCCAGAGCATTTTTAACGACGTGAAAAACGGGCATTAAAAATTTCGAACATGCTCTATTTTTTCACGTCGTTTTTCATGTCGTTTTTTTTAACGACGTGAAAAACGATAGTGTGTATGCCTTTACGAGGGGAAAAAAACGCGCATGCTCAGAATCAAGTATAAGACGGGAGCGCTCGTTCTGGTAAAACTAGGGTTCGTAATGGAGATAGCACATTCGTCACGCTGTAACGGACTGAAAAGCACGAGGCTGAAAAACGCGAATCGCCGCTCAACAAAGTTTACTAACATGAAGGGTGGCACCATTCGAATGGAACTTCCCCTTTATAGTGCCGTCGTACGTGTTGTACGTCACTGCGCTTTGCTTGAACGTTTTTTTTAAAATGATCGTGTGTACGCAAGACAGGCTTGAGAGGAAACATGAAAAAAAACGATGAGAAAAACGTCGGTTTAAAAAATGGCATGAAAAACGATCGTGTGTACGGGTGTGTACGGGTGAGTGCACATCCATGTGGGGCACCCAGTCTGAGCACAAGTCTATGAAGCACGGATTAACTTTCTATTGAGCACAAGCACATATGAACAAAACACATGTTGGGACTGTAAAAGGACTTTTATATGTGTCTTTTCTTTTTTAGGATCACCATTGTTATCACCTAGCGCAGTGATTTATTTATCTATTACCTTCATTTGCTATTTAGTAAGTTTTTACTGCAGCTGGTGGAATTTATTTAATTATTATTTGCACTTTAATTTATATTTTGTTGCTATCACTTAGCGCTGTGTTTTTTTCACTCATTAAACAAAGCAGAATTACCTAGAATATGTTCATCTCTAGGTACATCTGTTAGGACTATGAAGAACTTTTGGTGTATGATCAAAGCAGCTCCCGTCCAGAATTTTTCAAAATGCCCTTTGCAACCTCCAAATACACGTGTATGGAGATAAAACAAGATGTTGTACGATGACTGCATATGTTGACAATCTTGGTAACGAATCAAAGGAGGATGCCTGCCAATTTATTAACCAGTCATATATTAGTCAAATTAATATTTTTTTTCTATCTCAAACACACAGCAAAACAGTATAATCTGTTTTCTCTAAGGGCCAGTTCACACCAGACGCAGTTCCGTGTGCTTTTTTTCTGCACAAAATGCATGCACAGTGTTTTCCATGTATTCCAATGGCTCTAGTTGGCTCTAGTTCATACCATGCAGTCAGTTTCCGATGCAGAAACTGACCGGAAACTGACTGCATGGTGTGAACTAGAGCCAACTAGATCCATTGGAATACATGGAAAACACTGTGCATGCATTTTTAGTGCAGAAAAAATGCGCACAAAACTGTACGGAACTGCATCTGGTGGGAACTGGCCCTAAAATGTAAAAATATTAAAGGACGTTTTCTACGAAACGAAAGCGGTGATTCAGTGATGAGTGTGAGTCTCTGCCTTGAACTTTCCTTTTACAATTTCTCAACATCACACAAAACAATCAGTCAGTTCAAATTCCAACCATAGTACTACCTGCCTGGAGTTTGCATGTTCTCCATCTGCTTGTGTGGGTTTCCTCTGGGTACTCAGATTTCCTCTCACCCTCCACAGACATGCTGGTAATTGAATTGTCTCCTGTCTAAATTGGCCCTAGTTTGTGTATATGTGAATGTCATTTAAGGATCTTAGACTGTAAGCTCCATGAAGTCAGGGACTGATGTGAATGTATACTATATATGTAAAGCGCTGCATAAATTACCGGCGCTATACAAGTCCATGTGATAAACAAATACAGTGCCAAGGCTACGTCAAGCAATGACAGATATCCGACTTTGCTTCTCTTGACTTCTGTTACTGGCAGGCAGGGCGCGTACCTACAGGGGTTGCAACTGCGACTTGGCCCCAGGCTCCAATTTCCTCCTGCAGCCGCTGATTGCCTGTGGGAGGGAGAGAAGGAGAAGCAGGCATTTAGCCGCTGCAGGAGGAAAATGGGTGGATCAGTTCCTCTATATGCATCCTCCCCCACTGTTCCTCCTATCCAGCTTTTTTCTGCTGCCCCGTGCTCTTTTCGAGCCCCCTGTGCTTTCTCCTAGGTCCCCCCCTCCCCTCGTCCCCGGCAGCTCTGCTGGGTTCCCCCCTCCCCTCTCTTGCCGGCTGCTGCGGGGGATGTGTCAGGATGGAGAGTGAAAAAGAGGCCACTTCCTTGTCTGAAGAAATAGTCAGTGATCCATAAAGATCACTAACTCTGTTTACTTTGTGAATGAAGGGGAAGCTCTGTAGAGAGCCATTTCTATCCATTCATTCTGTGCAGCTGAGGCTGCAGTGAAGGCGTTTGAGGGCGGTGTCCTTAATCTCCTTTCTTTGTCTCAAAGGTTAAACATGTGAGGTCTGTTTAGACCCCCGATATCTCACCAAAGCACCCCAATGGGGCCCCTAAAAAAATAAAATTAAAACATTGTAAAAAAAATAAAAAAAAATAGTAATAAAAAAAAATAAAAACAAAAATAAAAAAAAACGACTGACACCAGTGGCGAAACTACCATGGTCACAAAGGTCACACTTCCGACCAGGCTCGGAAGGAAGGGCCCCCGCCAGGGGTCAGGGGGGCCCTTCATGGTTTCTTGCACTGGGATCCTGAAGGTTGTAGTTATGCCACAGGCTACAGGTCTTCCAAGGTATCAGAGAACAGTTGGATATGCAAATGCTTGATCAGGCCAAAATCAGAAAATCAACTGATAAACAAATACTGAATAAGCAATAATGTAAACAATGAGGGAAGATAGCAATCCCAACAGTTCTTTGAAGGTACTCCTGTCATGCATATACAAGTAGCTAAACTAGCCTTTGAATGAACTTACCTTTGAAAGCCTTTTTTTTTTTTTTTAGCCCTTTCGCTGCCAGGTCTGTACATCGTACGGACCTGACAGCGAGGGGTTTTACACACACTCAACGGGTTTGTTATTTTAAAAACAATAAAATGCAGAGCTTTACAAGCATTTTAAGAATGAACTCAAGAAAGAAACAGCTAAACACACAGAGGAAATACATAAATTGGAGCTTTCTAACTTGTCAACAGATTTGCATTTCTATACATTCATGTCTGACATTACTAAGCTAAAGGAAAAGTCCACCATTGCAAAAAATAATAATAATAATAATAATAATAATAATAATAATAATAATAATAAATAAATGCGCATTTTTTTGCAGATAAAAAAAAAAAAAATGTGCAGTTATTTTTTTTGTTTTGTTCGGAGCATGTAAAGCATTGCACTCGCTATCAGCAGATGGTGGGTGTAATGCCAGGCTCCTGCAGACTGTAGCGGTCTGCCTGTACCTCTGATACAAGCAGGCAGTTACTGAATGACAGGAAGCTCAATGAACGACCTAGAGTGCTCATCGGCACCCTGGTAGTTCATTGAGACATACAAGCCGTCAGCTGCAAAGGCTGACAGTACTTGTAGTTCGTCGATTCACAGGGATCTGTGAACCAGCCTAGTACGTTCACAGACATCGCATGCGGTGCCGATCACATGCGATGTATGTGAGATATGAGTTCAGCCATACAGTTGTATGGCTAAACTCGCATTAGATTCGCACAGAAAAAAGTGCAGGGACTTGTTTTCCCTCGCACTAGAATGGGATCGCATGGGTGTTCTCCCCTATGCAATTCGATTCCTGTGCAAGTTCACAGTTCGCACTGCGATCTGTGAACCAATCTGGGGGGGTTCATTAACAATGTAATGATACCCGCAGCGTGTTGCAGAATGCAGTGATAACTGCCTGCGGGAGAGGAGAGATGAGGGAAACAGCGCTGGTTCCGCATTGCATCAGTGTGAACCTATTATCAATGACAGAGCCATGCGGGTGGAGCCTCGCTCGGCCACGCTCTATTTGAATTGTGACAGCGAGTGCGGGGAGAAGATCCCAGGCTTGCTGTCACAAGAAGGGGGGAATCGGGGGGGGCAAAGGGCCAGGTGCTGAACATGTTACATGCGACACCTTTTAAGCAACACTTACAGGTCTTTTTCCTCCCCCAGCCTGTGACTGGACAGTGAAACGAGAAACAGTAGCCAATCTCTGTCACTTGTTAGCACATGAGCACTGTAGCACAACTGATTGGCTTCTTGTGCTACTTCACCCTCTCTGATCTGGGTTCTACTGTACAGGGACTACATGAGGCTACCAGGTGAAATTTAGATACTTGCACTCAGGGCTTTTTTTCTCAAACAATAGGTGCTGGAACTTAACCACGGCCCCACAAAACCCCTCCCCCTACACACACCCTTCAAATCACTTTAAATAGTGGGTGTGGTCAGGCAAATTTCACGAAAACAGTAGGAGGGTCTTAAAGGGGCATTAAATACCAGGATTGCATTACATACAGAGTGCATAGCTGTCACTTGTAAACACAGAACCCAGACTTCTGTGTTTACAAGTAGGGATGAGCTTCGTGTTCGAGTCGAACATACGTTCGACTCGAACATCGGCTGTTCGATCGTTCGACGAAGATCGAACGATTTGGGCCGTTCGCGCCAAATTCGAGTGACGCGAACGGCCCACAATGCACTACGCCATCGCAGTGTCATCCAGGCGCTGTGATTGGCCAAGCATGCACTGTGACCCCGCATGCTTGGCCAATCACAGCGCCGGCAGCGAGGAGAGCAATGATTGGCCACAGGCAGGATGCCTGTGGCCAATTATTGCTGAGGGTGTTTAGTACACGCCCCACACTATAAAAGGCCGCCAGCACGGCGGCCTAGTGTAGTGTGTTCCGGAGCAGGGATAGAGCAGCATAGGCAGGGACAGTGACTGTTATTTCTTTCTTGCTTAACCTGGATTCCTTTAGTTTAGGGAAAGAGAAGGATAGGTAGGGAGAGTGTCAGTGTGTTTTGTGCTTGTGCTATAGTGTGCTTAAAAAAAACATTTATTCTAGGGACAGAAAACTGTAGGTAGGGACAGTGTCAGTTTCTTTCACTCTGCAAGTCCTTGTTTCCAGGGACCTGGAAGGACAGTGAGTGAATTGTCCTTGTGCTATATTGTGCTTAAAAAAACATTTATTCTAGGGACAGAAAACTGTAGGTAGGGAGAGTGTCAGTTTCTTTCACTCTGCAAGTCCTTGTTTCCAGGGACCTGGAAGGACAGTGAGTGAATTGTCCTTGTGCTATATTGTGCTTAAAAAAAACATTTATTCTAGGGACAGAAAACTGTAGGTAGGGAGAGTGTCAGTTTATTTCACTCTGCAAGTCCTTGTTTCCAGGGACCTGGAAGGACAGTGACTGAATTGTCCTTGTGCTATATTGTGATTAAAAAAAACATTTATTCTAGGGACAGAAAACTGTAGGTAGGGAGAGTGTCAGTTTATTTCACTCTGCAAGTCCTTGTTTCCAGGGACCTGGAAGGACAGTGAGTGAATTGTCCTTGTGTTATATTGTGATTAAAAAAAACATTTTTTCTAGGGACAGAAAACTGTAGGTAGGGAGAGTGTTTTTTTTCTTTCACTCTGCAAGTCCTTGTTTCCAGGGACCTGTAAGGACAGTGAGTGAATTGTCCTTGTGCTATATTGTGCTTAAAAAAAACATTTATTCTAGGGACAGAAAACTGTAGGTAGGGAGAGTGTCAGTTTATTTCACTCTGCAAGTCCTTGTTTCCAGGGACCTGGAAGGACAGTGAGTGAATTGTCCTTGTGTTATATTGTGATTAAAAAAAACATTTTTTCTAGGGACAGAAAACTGTAGGTAGGGAGAGTGTTTTTTTTCTTTCACTCTGCAAGTCCTTGTTTCCAGGGACCTGGAAGGACAGTGACTGAATTGTCCTTGTGCTATATTGTGATTAAAAAAAACATTTATTCTAGGGACAGAAAACTGTAGGTAGGGAGAGTGTCAGTTTATTTCACTCTGCAAGTCCTTGTTTCCAGGGACCTGGAAGGACAGTGAGTGAATTGTCCTTGTGTTATATTGTGATTAAAAAAAACATTTTTTCTAGGGACAGAAAACTGTAGGTAGGGAGAGTGTTTTTTTTCTTTCACTCTGCAAGTCCTTGTTTCCAGGGACCTGTAAGGACAGTGACTGAATTGTCCTTGTGCTATATTGTGATTAAAAAAAACATTTATTCTAGGGACAGAAAACTGTAGGTAGGGAGAGTGTCAGTTTATTTCACTCTGCAAGTCCTTGTTTCCAGGGACCTGGAAGGACAGTGACTGAATTGTCCTTGTGCTATATTGTGATTAAAAAAAACATTTATTCTAGGGACAGAAAACTGTAGGTAGGGAGAGTGTCAGTTTATTTCACTCTGCAAGTCCTTGTTTCCAGGGACCTGGAAGGACAGTGAGTGAATTGTCCTTGTGTTATATTGTGATTAAAAAAAACATTTTTTCTAGGGACAGAAAACTGTAGGTAGGGAGAGTGTTTTTTTTCTTTCACTCTGCAAGTCCTTGTTTCCAGGGACCTGTAAGGACAGTGAGTGAATTGTCCTTGTGCTATATTGTGCTTAAAAAAAACATTTATTCTAGGGACAGAAAACTGTAGGTAGGGAGAGTGTCAGTTTATTTCACTCTGCAAGTCCTTGTTTCCAGGGACCTGGAAGGACAGTGAGTGAATTGTCCTTGTGCTATATTGTGCTTAAAAAAAACATTTATTCTACGGACAGAAAACTGTAGGTAGGGAGAGTGTCAGTTTATTTCACTCTGCAAGTCCTTGTTTCCAGGGACCTGGAAGGACAGTGACTGAATTGTCCTTGTGCTATATTGTGATTAAAAAAAACATTTATTCTAGGGACAGAAAACTGTAGGTAGGGAGAGTGTCAGTTTATTTCACTCTGCAAGTCCTTGTTTCCAGGGACCTGGAAGGACAGTGAGTGAATTGTCCTTGTGTTATATTGTGATTAAAAAAAACATTTTTTCTAGGGACAGAAAACTGTAGGTAGGGAGAGTGTTTTTTTTCTTTCACTCTGCAAGTCCTTGTTTCCAGGGACCTGTAAGGACAGTGAGTGAATTGTCCTTGTGCTATATTGTGCTTAAAAAAAACATTTATTCTAGGGACAGAAAACTGTAGGTAGGGAGAGTGTCAGTTTATTTCACTCTGCAAGTCCTTGTTTCCAGGGACCTGGAAGGACAGTGAGTGAATTGTCCTTGTGTTATATTGTGATTAAAAAAAACATTTTTTCTAGGGACAGAAAACTGTAGGTAGGGAGAGTGTTTTTTTTCTTTCACTCTGCAAGTCCTTGTTTCCAGGGACCTGTAAGGACAGTGAGTGAATTGTCCTTGTGCTATATTGTGCTTAAAAAAAACATTTATTCTAGGGACAGAAAACTGTAGGTAGGGAGAGTGTCAGTTTATTTCACTCTGCAAGTCCTTGTTTCCAGGGACCTGGAAGGACAGTGACTGAATTGTCCTTGTGCTATATTGTGATTAAAAAAAACATTTATTCTAGGGACAGAAAACTGTAGGTAGGGAGAGTGTCAGTTTATTTCACTCTGCAAGTCCTTGTTTCCAGGGACCTGGAAGGACAGTGACTGAATTGTCCTTGTGCTATATTGTGATTAAAAAAAACATTTATTCTAGGGACAGAAAACTGTAGGTAGGGAGAGTGTCAGTTTATTTCACTCTGCAAGTCCTTGTTTCCAGGGACCTGGAAGGACAGTGAGTGAATTGTCCTTGTGTTATATTGTGATTAAAAAAAACATTTTTTCTAGGGACAGAAAACTGTAGGTAGGGAGAGTGTTTTTTTTCTTTCACTCTGCAAGTCCTTGTTTCCAGGGACCTGTAAGGACAGTGAGTGAATTGTCCTTGTGCTATATTGTGCTTAAAAAAAACATTTATTCTAGGGACAGAAAACTGTAGGTAGGGAGAGTGTCAGTTTATTTCACTCTGCAAGTCCTTGTTTCCAGGGACCTGGAAGGACAGTGACTGAATTGTCCTTGTGCTATATTGTGATTAAAAAAAACATTTATTCTAGGGACAGAAAACTGTAGGTAGGGAGAGTGTCAGTTTATTTCACTCTGCAAGTCCTTGTTTCCAGGGACCTGTAAGGACAGTGAGTGAATTGTCCTTGTGCTATATTGTGCTTAAAAAAAACATTTATTCTAGGGACAGAAAACTGTAGGTAGGGAGAGTGTCAGTTTATTTCACTCTGCAAGTCCTTGTTTCCAGGGACCTGGAAGGACAGTGACTGAATTGTCCTTGTGCTATATTGTGATTAAAAAAAACATTTATTCTAGGGACAGAAAACTGTAGGTAGGGAGAGTGTGTCAGTTTCTTTCACTGTCAAAGTCCTTGTTTCCAGGGACCTGGAAGGACAGTGAGTGAATTCTCCTTGTGCTAATTTGTGCTTAAAAAAAACATTTTTTCTAGGGACAGAAAACTGTAGGTAGGGAGAGTGTGTCAGTTTCTTTCACTGTCAAAGTCCTTGTTTCAAGGGACAGAGAAGGACACCTGAAGGTAGCCCTTATTGCTTTTTTCCCATCTCCCTGCAGGCCATCTATTAGAATGTCTGGAAGGCAAACAAGGAGAGGCAGACAGTCAGGAGGCAATAAAAGAGGGCAAGCAGGCTCTGTGTCTGGGGGCAACAGTGCTGGTCGTGGACGCGGTGCATTGTCATCAGCACATGGCCATGGGACACGCTTGTCCTTCTTTTCGGCAGCTGGACATGTTGAGCCACATCATGCCGAAGACTTGGTAGAGTGGATGACCAAGCCCTCCTCCTCCTCCTCATCCTCTCTCACCCAGGCTCAGGGTACTGGAAAAGCAGCTGCCAAAGCGTCGTCTTCCCTGGTATCAATGTCAGACAAATCATCAGTCACTCCTTCCCTAGACCCACCATGTCCTCCTCCTGAGGAGTCCCCCGAACTGTTTCAGCACAGTGTTGGGTACATGCTCCAGGAGGATGCCCAGCGTTTCGAAGGGTCTGATGATGAAACCCAGCTAGAGGAAGGCAGTAGCGTGAGAGCAGACAGAGGGGATGCTCAAGAAGGACAACAATCTGGCAGTCAGGTTCCAGCAGCTGCAGCATACTGCCAGATTGGCTCCAGTGATGAGGAGGGAGGGGATGATGAGGTCACTGACTCCACGTGGGTGCCTAATAGGAGAGAGGAGGAGGAGGAGGATGAGGAGGAGGCACATCTCCAACGAGGCAGGATGCCCTTTGGTGGCCAGCGTAAGGGCAGTACACCGACGGAATCACACCGCAGAGCTCCGCCTGTGCAGGGCGCTGCCTCTGCCCGTCATTCAAAAAGTTCTTTGGTGTGTGCCTTTTTTGAGGCTAGTGCATCAGATCGCACAGCTGCTGTTTGCAACATATGTCTCAAGCGTATATCGCGTGGCCAAAACATCAGCCGCTTGGGTACCACATGCCTGACCAGACATATGTTGACCTGCCATGCAGCTCGTTGGCAAGCCTACCTCAAAGACCCACACCAAAGAACAAAGCGGACCTCTCCTTGCACCGCATCAGCTGGGATCTCCAACCCCACTATAACTTCAGTCCTCTCTGAAACATGCACTGAGAGGAATGAAGGTGTAGAATTAGGTGTGTCACAGCCAAGTACTTGCGCCCACTCTGCTAGCAGTACACCGACGTCCGATTCTAGCAGGCAAATTTCCCTGCCCCAGCTGCTGGACCGTCGAAAGAAGTTCACTCCCAGCCATCCACATGCCCAGCGGTTGAATGCTAGCTTGGCTAAATTGCTAGCGCTTCAACTGCTGCCTTTTCAGTTGGTAGACTCGGCCCCCTTCCGTGAGTTTGTGCAATGTGCAGTTCCTCAGTGGCAGGTTCCCAAACGCCACTTTTTCTCACGGAAGGCTATTCCGGCTCTCTACCGGCATGTGGAAGGCAATGTCTTGGCCTCGCTGGACAGGGCGGTCAGCGGTAAGGTGCATATTACCGCTGACTCATGGTCCAGCAGGCATGGACAGGGACGTTACCTTTCTTTCACGGCCCATTGGGTCACTCTTTTGGCAGCTGGGAAGGATTCAGGACAAGGTGCAGTAGTGTTGGAGGTTGTCCCACCGCCACGCCTCCAAAATGCTACTACTGGTTGTGACACACCTCTCTCCTCCACCCCCTCCTCTTCTTCTTCCTCCATGGCCTCTTCCTGTGGTTTGTCCTATGAACCAGCGGTGCTCCGTAGCCGTTCACGGGGCTACGCAAGTACGCAGGCAAAAAGATGCCATGCCGTGCTTGCGCTGGTGTGTTTGGGGGACAGAAGCCACACTGGGGCAGAGGTCCTGTCTGCTCTGCAGGGCCAGGCCGAGAGGTGGTTGACGCCACGCCAGCTTAAGCCAGGAATGGTGGTTTGCGACAATGGCACCAACCTCCTCTCCGCCCTCCGACAGGGACAACTGACCCATGTGCCCTGTGTGGCTCACGTCCTTAACCTGGTGGTGCAGCGGTTCTTGGGCAGGTACCCGGGCTTACAGGATGTCCTGAGGCAGGCCAGGAAAGTCTGTGTGCATTTCCGCAGATCTTATAATGCCAGTGCTCGCCTGGCTGAGCTGCAAAAGGAGTTGAACCTGCCCAAGAACCGCCTTATATGTGACATGCCCACCAGGTGGAACTCAACGTTGGCCATGCTGCAGCGGCTGCACACGCAGCAGAGGGCCATCAATGAGTACCTGTGCGACTACGGCACCAGGACAGGGTCAGGGGAGCTTGGTTTTTTTTCTCCACGCCAGTGGGGCATGATCAGGGATGCATGCACTGTCCTGGCACCATTTGAGGAGGCCACGAGGATGGTGAGCAGTGACAGTGCATGCATCAGTGACACTGTACCTCTTGTCCACCTGTTGGAGCACACGCTGCGTGGAATAATGGACAGGGCACTTGAGGCAGAACAGAGGCAGGAAGAGGAGGACTTCCTTGCCTCTCAAGGCCCCCTTTACCCAGACAGTGTTCCTTCTGTCCCACCCATCGCACAGGAAGAGGAGGAGGAGGAGGAGGAGGAGGAGGAGGAGGAGGAGGATTGTGTCAGCATGGAGGTGGAGGCTGGCACTCAGCATCATCAGCAGCAGTCTTTTAGGGATGATTTACAGTCCCAAGAAACCAGTGGACTTGTACGTGGCTGGGAGGAGGTGGCTGCGGATCATGTCGTCCTTAGTGACCCAGAGGACTCCGGAGCGAATGCCTCAGCAAACCTACGCTGCATGGCCTCCCTGATCCTGCAAAGTCTGCGGAAGGATCCTCGTATTCTTCGGATCAAGGAGAGGGACCATTACTGGCTGGCCACTCTCCTTGATCCACGGTACAAGGGTAAGGTTGCGGACCTTATGTTACCGTCGCAGAGGGAGCAGAGGATGAGACAACTCCGGGAGGCCTTGCAGAAAGGTCTGTGCAACGCGTTCCCAGAGACTGGGAGGTTGCAAACTCCTGGTCCTGGACAACGAGTTGCTGAGGCTTCGGCCAGTCAAAGAAGGAGCGGTGGGGAAGGTGGCCGTCTGACCGATGCGTTCAGACAATTCTTTAGTCCGCAGCCCCAAAGTATGATCGGTTCCAGCAACCATCGCCAGCGTCTGATAAACATGGTGCAGGAATATCTAGGGGCAAGGTCAGACTTGGACACCTTCCCCACCGAAAATCCTCTGGCTTACTGGGTCTTGAGGATGGATCACTGGCCAGAGCTTGCACAGTATGCAATTGAGCTACTGGCCTGTCCTGCATCCAGCGTTCTTTCGGAACGCACATTCAGTGCTGCTGGAGGATTTGTCACGGATCACAGGGTGCGCCTGTCCACCGACTCGGTTGATCGACTGACTTTCATCAAGATGAACCAGTCTTGGATCACCACCAGCTACCACACACCTGATGCTGATATAACAGACTAATTGATTTTAACATGTCACATCCCTTCAAGACTGATGCTGATGCTGAGTGCCTGTGCTGTTATGTTGACTGGCTATCCTCCTCCTCCGAGTCCTCAATGATACGATTGATGATGATAGCTTGTAAGATCATTTTTGTTTATGGGTGCCGCCACCAGTGCCTAACGCCCAATTTTTCAGCCCCTGTTTAACAGGGGCGTGTAATTACAATTTTTGAAGCAATACTTTGCAACAGGGCTCATTGCTGTGCTCCAAGTACAGTATCTGTGAGGAGTTGCAGTGTTGTGCCACCAGTGCCTAACGCCCAATTTTTCAGCCCCTGTTTAACAGGGGCGTGTAATTACAATTTTTGAAGCAATACTTTGCAACAGGGCTCATTGCTGTGCTCCAAGTACAGTATCTGTGAGGAGTTGCAGTGTTGTGCCACCAGTGCCTAAGGCCCAATTTTTCAGCCCCTGTTTAACAGGGGCGTGTCATTACAATTTTTGAAGCAATACTTTGCAACAGGGCTCATTGGTGTGCTCCAAGTACAGTATCTGTGAGGAGTTGCAGTGTTGTGCCACCAGTGCCTAAGGCCCAATTTTTCAGCCCCTGTTTAACAGGGGCGTGTCATTACAATTTTTGAAGCAATACTTTGCAACAGGGCTCATTGCTGTGCTCCAAGTACAGTTGCTGTGAGGGGTTGCAGTGTTGTGCCACCAGTGCCTAAGGCCCAATTTTTCAGCCCCTGTTCAACAGGGGCATGTAATTACAATTCTTGATCTAATAATTCACAGCAGGGCCCATTGCTGCACCCACCAAGAGTAACTGTCAGGGCTTACAGTGTTGTGGCACCAGCACCACCATCAAAGGCCCAATTTTTACTACCACTGTT
Organism: Rana muscosa; assembly: GCA_029206835.1. Taxonomy (NCBI): domain Eukaryota; kingdom Metazoa; phylum Chordata; class Amphibia; order Anura; family Ranidae; genus Rana; species Rana muscosa. The sequence goes on from CM055121.1 coordinate 425,928,742, forward strand.
CAACAATTATATGTAATTAAAATTCCTGATATAATAGTTGACAGCAGGGCGTTCCAGCACCAACCAAGAGTAACTGAGTGCTTACAGTGTTGTGCCAACACCAACAACTAAGGGGCCTATTTCTGCAGAGTATATACGGCAGGTCCCTACTTTCAAACATCCAACTTACAAACGACTCCTACTTGCAAACGCAAGAAGACAACAGGAAGTGAGAGGAAATCTACCACTAGGAAGGAAAATTCTCTCCTGTAAGAATAAATATGGGAGAAAGGTGTCTCCTCTGTACTGATGCTTTATCAGCAATCCTTGTTTCAAGAAAAACACCACATTTCAAAAACAGTTGTCATTGGGACGGAAAGTGAGGTGAAATGTTCTGAACAGGGGCACAGACAGCAAAACAAATGTTACAGGGGTGATAACCCTTACCTATGTTTTCCAAAAAGTTTAAAAATAGATTTTTGGTCTGGAGCTACACTTCAACAATGTACCTGTTCAAAATTACAAACAGACTCTACATAAGAACAAACCTACAGTCCCTGTCTTGTATGCACCGTCTGTATAGGGCTGTTCAGAGTATATAGGGCCTTTTTTATTTTATGTGCGGGGTTCCCCTTAATATCCATACAAGACCCAAAGGGGCTGGTAATGGGCTGGGGTAGGGGGGGGGTCATGGGGTAGCTATGCCATTTTTCTTAAAGAATTTCATCCATATTACCGGGACCAGACATTACATTAAAGCCGCAAGCAGTTTTAAATGGCTTTTTTTTCCTTTAGAAGTGTCATTTTGTGCAGGGACAGTTCTAAACACGGGAAACACGTGGCACTTCACAGGCATACTTTAGACACCCCCCAGGTACGATATTTAAAGGAATATTTGACTTTTTTTTTTTCACTTTATGCATCATTAAAATGACTGCTCCCGAAAAACGACCGTTTTTAAAACTTCTTTTTGCATTGATACATGTCCCCTGGTGCAGAACCCGGGTTCCCAAACCCTTTTTAGGACAATAACATGCATAATAGTTGTTATAATTAGCACTTTAGAATTCGAACGTTCGCATCCATTGTATTTAATAGGGTTCTAATGTTCGTTCGAACTTTCGGTCCGTTCGCGGGTTCTGGTGCGAACCGAACCCGGGGGTGTTCGGCTCATCACTATTTACAAGTCATTGTGGTGAGCAGGCACCAAAGGGTCTGAGCCAGAGGTGGTGGAACAGAGTTCCACCAAGTTGCCCCTGAAAAAAAGCCCTGCTTGCACTACTGGTGATACATTAATATGAAGCTGCATTCATTTGTGTATTTTATAATTTCCTGTATTCCAGCTGTCTAATTCGGTGTGTAACATAAGACATAACATAAGACATGAGATGATCATCCACTAATTTAGCCAATTACATCATGGAATGATCATATGGGAATTTTCTGACATCTGCAGATACCCTCTAGTCAACTGGATTAAACTGATCATCCAGAATAGATTTTCTCCACTGATTGCAACTCCATCTGAGATAAGGTCAACACCATAGGAGCCTGCTCAGCACATCAAACATTCATGTTCAACCACGCTCCTATGTGCGACACTCAGATCTTTTGACTACCACCTAATGTCTATCCTTTTACTTGATAGTTTAGGGGAAGAAACAGGTAGTAGTTTCTGGTATGGACATGTAGCTCCTATAACCAACAAACAATAAAGCACATTTCATCTTTGTCCTACAAGTTGCATCATACAAATAGAAGGAGAAAAGCCAACTGAAAGAGTTTCCTTTGTGCGTATTCCTGGCGTATGCTGCCAGACGGCATTAGAAGCTGGCTTGGCATTCTTCTCCTGTATATACGGTAGCTCTGCAGTTTGCTGCCGCCCACGTACCTTCATCATTAGCAGACAGTTTGCCATGGAGTACATCACCCGGCCCAGACGTGACCTCCACAGCTGAACAGAGGCTGCAAAATAAGATCAGCGTGTGAATGTGCACAAATAAATTAGAGGTTCTTTCTAGCCATCAATCACTGCTCCTATGAATTCTGATTTAAAAGATCCCCCTTGTTAACACTGCTGGGTTTCAGGCTAGAATTTTTAATACTCTCTAGGCTGCAAGTCAAGACAAAAAAAAATAAAAAATAAATGCTATTTTTTTTTTTTCTGTTCACTAAGGGACAAGCTCACATAGTTCACGGATTAGAAGTCTGCATAAATAATGCAGCCATGCAGAAAAGCCAGCAACCTTTCCAGTTTCCTAGCAGACATGCTAATTACAATGACAAAAATTCAGTGTCATAAAGCCATTAGCATGCACATAGGATGCGTGCACCGGATGATATTAGAGGCTCATCATTATTGCAGGAGCGAAAACAGGATGTGCTGGTGGTATTTGTGAATGATTGTAATGCCAATGCAGACAGAGATGGGGGCGTCGGAGCCATATAGTTGTCAGCTTTTGGCAGCATGAAGCCCAGGAGAAAGCGCTGAGCTCAACTACATCCCCTTATTGTTCTGTAGCTGGCAGCCTACATAGAGCTAAGCATCTGCCAATGTTAGGAGATCAAAGAGGCTCACTAATCTTCTCAGGGCTGAGGGGACCAGCAGTGAACTGGTGCATGAGATTACAGAGCATCATGCAAGTCCATCGATCTGCGTACACATTCCCTGCGCTCTGCCCAATCCTTAGATTGCAAGCTCTTAGAACAAGAAATTATTTTCAATATTTCAATGCTTACAATGCAATGCAGATTGCCTTTTTAAATTGCATTTGCATCAATAATAGCAATAAATAATGCAAATGGTAAGCTTTTAGTTTACACCTCCTCTTTCTATTTATCTATAGATTTCCTTCTACAACAGAAACATTCACATAATAGAGATTCTTGTGTAGTCGAGTGAGAACTTCGGCATTTATGACAATGCATGACCTCAAGACATCAGTACCGATTTTTATTTTTAATGCCGCTAATAAAAATCATCTGTAAACAAAAAACATTTTTTTTTAGCCTGCCCCGCTGATTGTGCATATACACCGATTAGCCATAATATTATGACCACTGACGGGTAAAGGGAATATCTCGTTACAATGGCAACTAAAAATTGGTAGGATATGTTAGGAAGCAAGTGAACATGTTGTCCATGAAGTTGATGTGGTGAAAGCAGAAAAAAAATGGACATTGCAGTTTGTTGCGTATGGGGCTGTCAAGCCCATGGTGACCCATATCCACAGCCAAAAGCTTCTACAATGGTCACATGAACATCAGAAATGGACCATGGAGCAATGTAAGAAGGTGGCCTGGTGAATCACGTTTTCTTTTACATCATGTGGATTGGCCAGGTGCGTGTGCGTCACTTACCTGGGGAAGAGATGGCACCAGGATGCGGCATAAGGCAGCAATTCATATGGATGTTACTTTGGTGTCCATGCCTCAATGGTTCAGGGCTGTTTTAGCAAAAGGGGGCCATAATCAAGATTAGGAGGGTGGTCACAATGTTATGGCTGATCGGTGTAAAAAGCCAGTGCCATGCCAACGATGATCACTAAACCCTTGTTTAATTATATAAAAGAACAAAATGGAGGTGGCCACTGCTGATCTGTCCTTTTGAAAATGCTAGTTGCCTAGCTGTCTTACTATTTCATTGGATTCATTATCTTATGTCCCTCTCCCTAAAGCCTAGTACACATGATCAGAAAACCGTATGAAAAAAAAATTACTTTTGAAGCGATTGTACGATAATCTGATCATTCGTACACAGCTTTCGAGAGCCGATCACGACAATTCATGCTTAAATATCTGATGGGACAAGCACAAATATAGTTACCTAGAAAAATGATGACGTGTTCAATACTTATTTTACCTGCTGTATCTAATGCTGATGCGACTTCTGTGAGTTAATATAGAAGTCTATGGGGCTGAAATTGCACTTGAATCCCATCAAAGTATTGCAGGAACCTTTTTCAAAGTCGCAGTGTCTTGAGTTGCAGCGGTTGGAACTGCAACCATTGAACATAATGTGATTTCACTTATCATGTGACTTTGGGGTTGATTTACTAAACCTGGAGCGTGCAAAATCTGGTACAGCTGTGCATTGTAGCCAATCAGCTTCTTGAAATTGGTTTCTATGTAGAGCTGCACCAGATTTTGCACTCTCAAGTTAATCAACCCCCGTGTATCGCAAGTCACATCCCAAGTCGCACCAGTGTAAACTGGGGCTAAAGCAAATCCCAATACTTCCCTTGTTTTCTTCACAGAACACGTGCTACTCTCTATAAAAAAATGCACTTGCAGCAGAAGGCTGAATAAACAAAGCAACGATTACACTGGCCTGGATGACAGCTCTCAAAGCTCTCCAAAGAGATAAGACATTATATTTGTAAAGTTGCACAGTTTATATGGATATATTGGAGGAACTAATATACAGTAAAACCTTGGATTGCGAGCATATTTCGTTCCAGAAACATGCTTGTAATCCAAAGCACTTGTATATCAAAGAAAATTTCCCCATAAGAAATAATGGAAACTCAGATGATTCATTCCACAACCATTTATTCATAGGTCCTTCAGTTTATAATCCATATAACAAAAATTATAGCAATGTGATGTTATGGTTGTGTAACCACAAAATGTCCATCCACAAATGGAAGCCTCCACAAGGGGATTAGCAGCAAAATCCCGCAGGATCTACAGAATATAAAAGAGAATAGAGGCGCCTCTAAGTGTAGCAATATGGTTACATTTATTGAAGGTACAACATTTAGCAACTCGCATGGTTGATGATTAAAAGAGTAAGTATTCAGGCATCCGGGGTAAAGCGGTCTGCAATTGTGACCAGAAGACTACCCTTCAGTAGAGCGATCTGAAAGCGAGGCTTGAAGCGCTCACGGAGTGCAGCGTGGAAGGGACGACGTCAATGGCGGTGAGGAGGATGGTCTATGTAGACATCTTTACCCCGGATGCCTGCATACTTCGATGAGCCTGCTAAATGTTGTACCTTCATTAAATGTACTCATATTGCTACATTTAGAGGCGCCTCTCCTCTTTTATACTCAGTTGTGACATGACGCTACTTGTATATCAAGTCAAAATAAAAAAAATAAAAAATTGCTTGTCTTGCAAAACGCTCTCAAACCAAGTTACTCTCAAGCCAAGGTTTTACTGTATTTTAAAAGCGTACTACAGTATTTTCTTTTAAATCACACACACAGCCAAAATAATTTTCATATCTTTCAAGGAAATTTGTAGCGAGATAAACACTGGCTGTCTCTGGTTTCAATACTTTTAGACCCCATACACACACGATTAGATTTTCTGAAGATTTTTGTCTTCAGATTTTCCAAAACCATATAATATGAGGACAAACCTTAAAGTGTTTTTTAACCCCCCCCCCCCCCAAGAAAAAAAAATGCTACTCCTGTCCCTTTAACGTGCAATTAGCAGCATGGTGCTTTTGCCTTTTAAATTATCCCTCTGTATCTCCTACAATAGCGGTTTGCCATGTCCTGACTCCCCCCGAGTGCTGACCACGATTACCATGTCTGCTGAGCCAAGAGATCGTAGTCTGTGCGTGTCTGCATCACATGCAGCTCTCCTATTCTCCTCTGTGCCTTCAGCTCCCCCTTCCTCCCCCTCCCTCTTCCTGTTAACACATAGGGGTTGATTTACTAAAGGAAAATCCACTTTGCACATGAAAGTGCACATGGAAGTGCAGTCGCTGTAGATCGCTGTAAATCTGAGGGGAAGCTCTGAAATTAGGGGAAGCTCTGCTGATTTTATCATCCAATCATGTGCAAGCTAAAATGCTGTTTTTTATTTTCCTTGCATGTCCCCCTCAGATGTACAGCATCTGCACTTCCATGTGCACTTTCAAGTGCAAAGTGGATTTTCCTTTAGTAAATCAACCCCATAGCCTCTCTCCTCTTTGATTGTCTGCTCTGCTCTCATACTTAACCACTTAACGACCGCCCACTGTATTTATACGTCGGCAGAATGGCACCGACAGGCAAAGTCACGTATATCTACTTGATTGCCTTTGTATAGTTGGGGGGTCCGATCGGACCCCCCTCCTATACAGTGAGCGGTCGTTTTCCATTGGGGAGCGATCCGAGGTGAGGGGACGGCCGTTCGATTCCGGCCACCCCCTCGCGATCGCTCCCGGCGAATGAGAAAGCTTCCTCTGCTGTGTAGTGTTTACACAGGCAGAGGAAGTGATGTAATCTCTCATGCGGCGCTCACATATACCGAGCGCCATACAAGAGAAGACATCAGGTCAGTGCACAAAACACTACACTGACACCAGGACACATACGCACACAAATCGTCCCCCCAGATCACCACCCAGCCCCCAGTCACAGTGTCACTGATTGCAGTGACCATTTATTTACTGATCACTGCAATCAGTGACATTTGTGACTGTAAAAGTGTCACTACAGTTTAGTTTTAGGTCCAGTGTAGCCCCCTAACCCCACCTAATAAAGGTTTAACCCCCTTGATCATCCCCCAGGTAACCCTTTCACCCCCTATCACCACTGTCGCGAAGCGATCGTTTTTCTGATCGCTGTCTTATTGTCGGTGATGCCGATAGGTAGCCAGTTATTTTTTTTTTAGGTTCGCCGCAGGTTTTTATAGCGTCGGGTACCCCCATATATTACCTAATACAGGTTTAACCCCTTGAACGCCACCCCAGGTAACCCTTTCACCCCCTTTTGCCAGTGTCACTAAGCGATCGTTTTTCTAAACGCTGTATTAGTTATGCTGGTGCCGATAGATAGCCAGTTATTTTTTTTAGGTTCGCCGCAGGATTTTATAGCGTCAGGTACCCCCATATATTATCTAATAAAGGTTTTAACCCCCCAATTGCCCCTAGTTAACCCTGCGTCACACCCCAGGCAGCGTCAGGTTAGTGCCAGTAATGCCAACACCCACGCGTGAAGCATACACCTCCCTTAGTGGTATAGTATCTGAACAGATCAATATCTGATCTGATCAGATCTATACTAGCGTCCCCAGCAGTTTAGGGTTCCCAAAAACGCAGTGTTAGCGGTATCAGCCCAGATACCTGCTAGCACCTGCGTTTTGCCCCTCCGTCCAGCCCATGCCACCCAAGTGCAGTATCGATCGATCACTGTCACTTGCAAAACACAACACACATAACTGCAGCGTTCGCAGAGACAGGCCTGATCCCTGCGACTCCAGTGCTGTAGGAGGTGATTTCATCACCACAGTTAAAAAAAAAAAAAGCATATATGCCGAAGCATTGGGGCAGCAGCGGCGGAGGAGCGATTTTGCTCCTAATGCCGCGTACATACGGTCGAAATTCTGACGGAGGCTTGCCCGTGGAAAAGTCTGACCATGTGTACGCGGCATAACTTTTGCGGGAAGATGCCCCCATGCTTCGGCATATATAAATGGTGCATGTATGCCCATCATTAGAAGTGGGTGGATGAAGGGCGGTATTCTAATGGTGGGCATACCCACTAATCAATCTTTTTTTTTCGTTCAGCCAACAGGCTGCATGAAAAAAAAGATTACAATACATGTCCAACAAGGACCAGCAACGTACTGGTATGTTGCTGGACTTTGAATGTCAATACCAGATTGATGCCTGCGGGTTTAGGTATCATCTTGGTATCATTATTTTCAGCCAGCGGCCGGCTTTCATGTAAAAGCAATCCTAGTGGCTAATTAGCCTCTGGACTGCTTTTACAAGCAGTGGGAGGGAATGTCCCCCCCCCGGATATAAAAAGCGCCATTGGGAAATTGGGAAAGCATTTTATCACACCGATCTTGGTGTGGTCAGATGCTTTGAGGGCAGAGGAAAGATCTAGGGTCTAATAGACCCCTTTTTTTTTTTTAAAAAGAGTACCTGTCACTACCCATTGCTATCATAGGGGATATTTACATTCCCTGAGATAACAATAAAAAAAAAAATATGGAAGGAACAGTTTAAAAATAAAATAAAAAAGCAAAATTAATAATAATAGAAAAAAAAAAAAAAAAAAAAAAAAGCACCCCTGTCCTGCCCTGCTCTTGCGCAATGGCGAACGCAAGCGTGGGTCTGGCGTCATATGTAAACAGCAATTGCACTATGCATGTGAGGTATCACCGCGAAGGTCAGATCGAGGGCAGTCATTTGAGCAGTAGACCTCCTCTGTAAATCTAACGTGGTAACCTGTAAAGGCTTTTAAAAATGTATGTAGTTTGTCGCCAATGCGCGTTTGTGCGAAATTTTAAAGCATGCCGTGTTTGGTATCTATGTACTCGGCCTAAGATCATCTTTTTTATTTCATCAAACATTTAGGCAATATAGTGTGTTTTAGTGCATTAAAATTAAAAAAAGTGTATTTTTTCACCAAAAAATGCGTTTGAAAAATCGCTGCGCAAATACTGTGTGGAAAAAAAAAATGCAACACCCACCATTTTAATCTGTAGGGCCTTTGCTTTAAAAATATATATATATAATGTTTGGGGGTTCAACATAATTTCCTTGCAAAAAAAAAAATGTTTTCATGTAAACAAAAAGTGTCAGAAAGGGCTTTGTCTTCAAGTGGTTAGAAGAGTGGATGTAAGCTTCCTAATGTTGTGTATAAAATGCCAGAACAGTTCAAAACCCCCCCAAATTACCCCATTTTGGAAAGTAGACACCCCAAGCTATATACTGAGAGGCATGTCGAGTCCATGGAATATTTTATATGTTGACACAAGTTGCGGAAAAAAGACAATTCATTTTTTATTTTAATTTTTTTTGCACAAAGTTGTTACTAAATGATATATTGCTCAAACATGCCATGGGCATATGTGGAATTACACCCCAAAATACATTCTGTTGCTTCTCCTGAGTACGGGGATACCACATGTGTGAGACTTTTTGGGAGCCTAGCCGCGTACGGGACCCCAAAACCAATCACCACCTTCAGGCTTTCTAAGGGTGTAAATTTTTGATTTCACTTCTCACTGCCTATCACAGTTTCAGAGGCCATGGAATGCCCAGATGGCACAAAAGCCCCCCAAATTACCCCATTTTGGAAAGTAGACACCCCAAGCTATTTGCTGAGAGGTATGGTGAGTATGTTGCAGATCTCGCTTTTTGTCAAAAAGTTTTGAAAATTGAAAAAAAAAAAAAAAAGATTTTCTTTCTTCATTTCCAAAAACAAATTAAAGCTGTAAAATACTCACCATGCCTCTCAGCAAATAGCTTGGGGTGTCTACTTTTCAAAATGGGGTCATTTGGGGGGGTTTGTGCTATTTTGGCATTTTATGGCCTTCGAAACTGTGATAGGTAGTGAGGAGTGAAATCAAAAATTTGTGCCCTTAGAAATCCTGAAGGCGGTGCTTGGTTTTCGGGGCCCCGTACGCGGCTAGGCTCCTAAAAAGTCCCACACATGTGGTATCCCCGTACTCAGGAGAAGCAGCAAAATGTATTTTGGGGTGCAATTCCACATATGCCCATGGCATGTGTGAGCAATATATCATTTAGTGACAACTTTTTGTAATTTTTTTTGGTTATTATTCAATCACTTGAGACAAAAAAAAAAAAATTCAATGGGCTCAACAGGCCTCTCAGCAATTTCCTTGGGATGTCTACTTTCCAAAATGGGGTCATTTGGGGGGGGGTTTTGTACTGCCCTGCCATTTTAGCACCTCAAGAAATGAGATAGGCAGTCATAAATTAAAAGCTGTGTAAATTCCAGAAAATGTACCCTAGTTTGTAGACGCTATAACTTTTGCGCAAACCAATAAATATACGCTTATTGACATTTTTTTTACTAAAGACATGTGGCTGAATACATTTTGGCCTAAATGTATGACTAAAATTGAGTTTATTCGATTTTTCTTATAACAAAAAGTAGAAAATATCATTTTTTTTCAAAATTTTCATTTTTTTTTCCGTTTATATCGCAAAAAATAAAAATCGCAGAGGCAATCAAATACCATTAAAAGAAAGCTCTATTTGTGGGAAGAAAAGGACGCAAATTTCGTTTGGGTACAACATTGCATGGCCGCACAATTTCCAGTTAAAGCAGCGCAGTGCCAAATTCTGAAAACACCTCTGGTCCTTTAGCTACAAAATGGTCCGGGGCTTAAGTGGAGTTCCAACTGTATACATTTTATTTTTTGGATGAATATTGTTTGTTTAAAACTCTTATTTATAGCACTCACCTTTTAGGTATCTATCGCCGCTCAATTGCTGATTTCCTATCATAAGACATCTTATATTTTTCTCTCCTGGCATTTTCCATATTGCTTGTGGGCATGTGAAGCCCACAAGCACTATCTTCCGGGATACGGTGCAGCTGAGCGACCAGCATGCGCCGTCGTAAGTGCCCGCCCCGGTGTGATGGTAACGAAGATAAGCAAAATCAGCAACAAAGGGCTCTCCAATCCAATCAGGCAAAAACAAATGGAAGGGGATCTGTTCCAATCCGTCTGGGTGGACCAGATTGGAGGGCAGTTGGGTGTAAGTGGACAGCCGGTCCATTTACATCCAACTTCTCAGAGCAGAGCAAGCTGTGTTCGTGTCCGCTCTGTATATGTGGAGTGGACGGACATGGCCCTGCTGAGAAAAATGGATCTGGCCCGTGTGAAAGGGGCCCTAGGGTGAAAGTGTAGATAAAGTCTACAGTAGTCTAGATAAAGTGACTCAAAGAATTAATGCCAGTAGGTCATCATGACCACCAGGCAACTAAACCGTGGTGGCCCTTCCATACGCGGCCCCACTCCCCTAATCTACATGCAGGGCGCCGGACTCATGGATAATTTTTTTTTTTTAAGCACATGATTAAAGCCTGAGGCTCCAATTGGCTGAAAAAAAGGGGTGGGCTCGGGGCACAGAGCACTGCGCCCCGAGCCCACCCACTTGTGTGACAAGAGCAAATTAATATTTGCTATTTTACATGGGGCGTGGCTTGGACATGCAAGTGTGAGGTTGCATCTCCAGTGAGCTCCTGTTTCCATCCTGGGCTTTTGGCACTTTAACAGAGGGACTTCACCACCACAAACCCGCTACAGCATGCCCAGCCACCTCACAGCCGACCCGAGCTGTCACATCCCGCTCGGGAGCCCTGGACTCCTACTTTGCAAGCGGTCCAAGGATGCATGAGGAGGGTGCCAAGATTGTGCCAGATCGCCGCTCAGTGCCCCCAAGCCGTTTCTTCCTGCTCGGACCCACAGCCCTCTCCACCGCACCGTCGGGACCAGGTACAGTGCCACAGCCCAGTTCCCTCTCACGCCTAGGCCCTATTGTCACATGCATGCAGACTCCCTGCTGGGAAACCACGGAGGGGGGGATGCTTGCGACAATCACCACCTCCCCCCCTGTCTCCCCCTGAAGCGCCCCCCAAAAAAATATTTAGCTCCAGCCGCCACTGCAATGGCTACTAATTAAAGTTCCATCCAACAACCTCCCAAAAAAACAAAAAGAAAACCAACCATAGACCTTTGATCAGATATTCGTCTAGTTCTGGGCTCTGTGGCCTTTCTAGGACATGCACACCAAAGATAAGCATTGCTCACAAGCTTTAAACTCGTGCCATCTGCTCTCATGTATAAGCTCTTCACACATACCATTCATAGAAACATGGCCACACAGCACACTGGATTACATAGTATGTAGCCACACTTCTTTCAAAAGGTTTTCCTTTGCTGCGACCTGGCAGGCTGTGAAATGCTGCAAGTACACCACTGTTCTACCATATAGTATAATGGACTGCCCATCTCTTCTAGGTGTGCTTTGCAACAGGGAATGATCACATTGGTACAGCCAATCCTATTAGTCCTTAACAGTCATCCATCTGTATTACCTGTTTAATGGCGTATTGTACAGCAGTGGTTCTCAACTTCAGTCCTCAAATACCCACAACGGGCCATGTTTTCAGGTTTACCTCAATGACATGGTATTGGTAAGAGCTATTTTATCTAAGGGAAGTTTTCAAAACAAGGCTTGTTGGGGGTAGTTGAGGACTGAGGTTGAGAACCACTGTTGTACAGCATACCTTTGTATTAATATTTGCAGAAACCCAGCCACAATACCAAACATACCTTATTTGTGGCAGCTGAAAAACAAAAATATAGTGAACAAAATGGTGGACTTAAGCTACCCCCAGACATTTTAGAGGTTCACCTGCTGTTCGGTTAATGTTCTTTAAAGGCAATGTTAAACATGTCTGTTAAATAAGATGGCATATATGAATTATTCAGGATCCTATATTAAGGTCCATTCATCCTGGAAGTATACAGAGTTCAGCAACTTTTACCATCAAAAAAGTTCTAATTGCAAGCAATGTTAGAAATAAACTCTTTGTTGCAGCACAAACATAAGCAAAGTCGCGGGTGACAAAAACTGACACTTCAAAGGGCTTTGACTAACATAGGTGTCATAAAACAACACTAATCATGTGCAAAAATGCAATTGTTTTTAATAAAAGGCACGTGTTTTTACTGTCTAACTTGGCAGTTGATGAAAGAAATATGGTAACCCATAGTTACTGCACACATGCCCTTCAAGAGAAAATAACCCCCCAATGTGTCCTACTCCCGAGATTTCTGGTGAGCGATGCGTTTAGCGGTCAGAAGTCACAAAGCCACCGGCTATGTCTAGACACCAGCTTATTTCTAGAGTCAGGGCAGCGTGCACATTCCAGGTGCAGGTGTCTACAAGTAATTGCAAGTGTGGCTCTTATCAAATGTTCACAGGCAGTGCTGTCACTTTGCTGTTCCTCTATTTCTGCTTGTCTACCTTGCTGTGAAAACCCAGGCAGCAGCTTAACCGCTGCGCTGCCTGAAAATACTCTACCTAAAGCCTTGCACAGCCAAACCTAAAGAGGCGATGTACGTTAAGCCTTCAAATCCAGCCACATAAGACAAATACGGTTTGTCATTAAACTAGGTAGCTAGGAGGTTAGAGCATACCCCCAGACATAAAAAAAAATAAAAAATCCTATTTAAACAAAAATCATTTGATGGAATAGTACGTTTTCCAGGAATAGATAAAAAATAATAGATTTACCTTAACATTGGAACACTGTCACCTTTAAATTTATAAACATATAATTATATAGAGCCTTAAAGTGGTTGTAACCCTAAAAATAAAAAAGCTTGATTCAAGCATTATATTCAGCACAGTGCTTTTGCAGTGTCATTTGTCCCAATACATGTTGTACAATACCACTTTTATCCTGCCTGTTCCTGTGTTCCCCTCTGTAATCTGACCACACTCATCATGGCTGCTGATCCATGATAGCGTGGTCAGATTGCGTCCCTCTGTCATCCTGTTCTCTCCTCTGCATCTCCCCCTCCCTGCCTGTCATTTCTGTAGTCTGTGCTCTGAGCTGATCTCCTCTCCGTCCCTCCCCTCCTGCCTCCATTTCCTTGTGGCTTGTAAAATAACATTCTATTTACTTGTATCCCCTTCTGTTTTAGGAACATATGGAGTACAGCGTGTGAGTTTTTTCAAAATTATAATGCTAAAATACCTTCTTTGAGCAGCTCTGTCACGTGGGTCACGTGTCCTACCTTTGCTAGCTTGCATACGTTAGAGGGGAATCTCAGCCCCTCCCACCTTACTCCCTTAGATCGGGAAGGAGAGTAGAGGGAGTATAAGTGAGCACACAGCAGCACAGGGCAAAGAAGGTATTTAGCATTACAATAAAAAACAAACAAAAAAAAAAAACAAACACACACACTGTACTTTATATCTTTTTAAAACAGAGTGAATACAAGTAATTTATATATGTGACTTTACAACCACTTTAAGGCTCCTAGGGTAAATTTTATGTGTAAGCTATAACTAGGGCACATTTTAGGCAGGAGGCAATCTACCAGCACATCCTTTGCGTGCGAGAGTAAACTGGAGTACCCAAAGGAAGCCCACGCAAGCAGAGGGAGAACATGCAAACTATAACCAGGACTCAAATGGAGGACCCAGGTGCTGAAAAGTGGAAATGTTAACCACTAAATTGTGGTGCTAAAATGTATATTAAATGTACACATTGCCCTTTACACTAGAATTAAATGAGAATGGCAATGACATAACTTCTCTGGTGGGCTCCAGGTACCATCGTCTGCCATCACCCACTTTACAATGCAATTGGGCAGAATGACCAGGTACAGTGCATGCTGAATGCCCTCCTACGCCCAAGCCTCCGTTTGACATGAGCCACACCGCCATCCCATTATTCTCTCCGTCTGTACCAGCACTCAATCCAAAACACCTTGGTGTTCCACACAGATATGCCAATATGACAACGGACATGGTAGGCATCCATTTCATGGCTTCCAAAAGAGAACAAGTCTAATTAAATCGTTTTATCAAGCCAACATTTTGGGGAGTCACAGACTGCCTTTCTGAAGGCTTCCAGTACCCTGTATCCTGCACCTAGTATCCAAGTGTCCTGTTCCCTGCATCCAGTACCCTATATCCTGCTCCACTCTTCTTGTTCCCAGTCCCAGTCCTAATCCTACCCTGTACATGTGAGCCTCCATGTACATATAGTTGGGTTGTTGTTCTGGGTTTGCTGCACTATCACATTTATTTTTTACTTTTACATCATTTATGGTTTGTTGGTGTTGGAAGGGTGTTATTTATGTTAATAAAACTTTGTTTAATCACACTTGGTCTAGTTCCAGATTCCTTGAGGTGTAGGCTACTGATCTGGTCATCTCTACTGGATACCTGCTTACGGTACCACTTACACAGTTATATTATTTATTCCATAACCATGACTGCACTATTTTACTAAATACAGGGAAACAACATTCATTTGGGGTACAGGGTTTTGTTTTTGTTCAATTTAACCTTTCGTGAATATGGGGCTGCCACTGCTGATCTCTACATCTGAACTATCATACTCAGGGCTGCCATCAGGAATTTTGGGGCCCCTTACAAAGCTTCAGGCATGGGCCCCCTGGAGCAGAGGAGAGAACCGGGGGGGGGGGTGCTGCCGCGAATAGAGAAGCGGGGGGTGCCGCCGCCGCAAATTGTTGGGGGGGCTTTGGGTGCTGGCAAACAAAAAAAAACAACAAAGAAAAAGGGGGGGTTGCCATCCGGGCCTCTGGGTTCCTCTGGGGCCCTTACAAAAAATAAATAATTTTTTTTTTTTTTTAAATTTAAATACATAAAAAAGGGGGGTTACCATCCGGGCCCTGGGGACCTCTGGGCCCCTTACAGGTGTACTGCCTGTACCCCCATGATGGCGGCCCTGATCATACTAATCAAACTGATTCAATACATTTTGAGGCTGTGACCTGGAATAAATACGGTATGCAGGTCATGAATTTCCAACTTCTTTCAAACTTTCTAATCTTCATGCTTGTTTAGGGCTAGTGACTGAGAAAGAAACCCAAGCAACTTGTATTGTTAGAAGGTCAGCAATGAGAGGCCCCATATTTCTCTCAATACACTCCGGTGTTTTTACATAACAGTACACACTTTTAAACTGATGTTTTACATCTTTATTTATTTTTTAAAAAATTGCAATAAAAAGTTTGTATGAGAAGCAACTATGACAGATGTTGCAGGACATTATATATAAAAAAATTATATATATTATGTAGCGGGTATTTGAATTTAGGGGAGGCATCTGGATGGTAGTGTAACCCAAAGGCATTGATTGTTAGGGAATCTGAGACCCTTTTGTGGTTCTTGGAGGACTCTGGTGGTGTGAGGTTCCCTGCGGCCTGCAGGTGGCGCTGTCGCCCTGGGCCGGAGCTGAACACTCACCGCAAGACTGCATCCCTTTTTGTCCATTCCTGGCGCTGGTACAGCGGGGCGGGGAACCTGCTGTGACGCAAAGGGAGAGGAGATAAAAGGGGCGGACGCCCTGACCTCAGGGTTCAGAGTCAGAGGACGCAGCCGCGCCCAGGCACCTTCAGCCTGGGTGCTGGCGTTCCGGAGTTCCGGGCCCAGGTGCCCTTGACCTGGCCGGAGCGGGAGATGGAGTCCATCTCAGGCACCTTTAGCCTGGGGTGAGGTACTATGGCGGAAGCCTGGAGCTCAGTACCTTCGACTGAGTTCCGCGAGGGTGGAGGAATCCGAGGGGGCCCTAACTCTTTGGGTGCCTGTGTCTGAGACGAGGAGGCCGGTGAGCGGAACTTCTCCAGAGAGCCCAGCGCAGCATTGCTGGTGACGGACAGGCCTCCGGTATTCGCCATTGGTGACACCACAGTGGTTAGCTCTATCTAAAAGAATTGTGCCTTGGCCTACTCCCCCACAAAGACTGAAGTGTTATATGAGTCTCAACCTGTCTGTGCTGTACGACTATTTATTGAGAAGAATAAATACGAGTTGGACCTTTTCAGTGTGTGGAACTCTGGTTACTAGGAGCAAAGGAAGCCAATTTGAGGAGAGGATTTGACTCTGGGACACACACACACACACAAAACCCGATAGTTCTGGCTTTCACCTCCAGTCTCTCTGGAGGACATGGTCCGTGGTGTATCTCATCCCTTCCCCCAGTACTAACCCCTAAACGAGACAAACAAGCCATGAATGAGAAGGGGTGAGAGGGGTGAGGTCGCTACACGTGTGTAGCGGGGTCTCCGTTGAGGCCCCATGGACTACATTACCCAGAACCCCGTTTGGCACCCAGGGTGCATTGGGCTGCCGCAGAGACTCATGGGTGGGGTATAAAAGGGGAGGGCGAGGCTAAGCGCGGCCTCTTTGGACACCGCGCGGCTGGCAAGAGGACTTCCTGTGCGGACTTGCTGCAAGTGTAAGGCCCGAGGCCTGGGCCTTGCGCACTTTCAGAGAGCCTTCCAAACTCGCTGCGGAGCCTGTGCGCTGCAGACATCTACCTGCTTCGCAGACGTCAGTGGACCAGAGATCAGGCGGTGGCAGATCCTGTGTGTGTGGACACAGCAGTGGGAGTCCCGGACTGGGATCGAGTCCGGAGGGGTGAGAGAGCACCTGCTCACAACTATAACCGAGTACTTTATTAGGCCTATTGACTGCCTTGGCCGTCAGGTTACACTTTCCCTTTTCTCCTGTCAGGAGACTAGTTGGAGGACTGAATTACATAGTCTCCGGGGAGTTGTTTCATTACCTTAGACCTTGTTGGATTACAAATATTGTTCCTGTATGTGCACCACCTTTCATCTGGCATGCGAAGATTCCTTCTCTAGAGACTGAGCTTTAACTGAGTCAGGCCTGACTGGGAGTTGATAGTACTGTTGGGTGCCATATTGCTAACGGGGACTTAAGCTATATGTTAGTGTGTGTTAGAACTAATTGCGCACTATAATTAACTAGTGTTAGTATTACTGCAGGGCTCTGCATGCATGTGTTATATGTGATATTGATTGTTAACCCCTTTTTTCTACAAGTAAACCTTTTACATTTTATCAAACTGGTATTGGAGTCCATTATATATATATTATCACTAGAAGAAAAGGTATTGTGGGATTGTGCATAAACTGGTATAGAGCTATATAGAAATACCACCCCTAGACTAGCTGTGCCAGAGAAGGGCTGAGTAGATTGCTGGGGGTTGGCTGTGCTGTGTACAGTGCCCAAAAGCAAACCAGCGGCTCCCTTAGTTTGGGGGTATCGCTACATTTATAATATATTATTATTATTTTTTTTAATAGCACAGCAGTAGCTTTTCCCTTTTAATCATTCATCTGGCTGTGAAATTTGAGCTTCACCTTATCAGCTATGTAAACAGCTGGATTTTTCAGCAAAGCAGTTGAGGTTAGCCTGGTGAAGAGATGTAGTTGAGGGTAGCTTTCTATGCCCCCAAACAAAAGTTGATGTAGGGGACAATAAAAACGTTGAATAAAATGCATTGTGTACAATGTCTTCTATGCTGTCCAGGACCCCAAATAAACGATTACAGACTCCATGCTCTCAGGAATATTATTATTTCTTCCATAAGGTAATCACTCTACATTATACAATTTTTGTGTGCGTTTTTGTAATTGACTTTAAAAATAAAAAACAGACAAAATGGACCTTGATTTGAGATCCATTACGCAAGTGTGTTGTTGGTAGCACTACTACATTATCTAGGATCACTACTGATCACAATTTTGGAAGAAATTGGCAGTAAATGTAACCTTACAGGCAGCATTGAGTCCTGATAATAAAATACTACGGTGCAGTGCTGCCACAGCTTTAGACTACTGCAGGTTCATGAAAATTTAGGAGAACATTAGTTTTAACATAGATCTTATGAAGGGCAGATTGGCGGTGTAGTAAAATGGCACATAGTAGCACTGAGGGCACAGTGACAAGCCTATGTACACCAATGATTGGCCTTCTTTGAACTTTTCTCTCATAAAAACCAACTTATTGTACAAATATAGTAGCCTATGGCCACCGGCTGGCAATTTAATTAAATTTGATTGGTTGTTGAGGACCAATAAAGGCTTATTCAGGACAGTGTGGTAAACGTGGCCCTTTGACTTTAAGGGTGCTTTCACACCGAGGCATCGGCGGTAAAGCGCCGCTATTTTTAGCAGCGCTTTACAGTCGTTTTTGCGGAGGTATTCGGCCGCTAGTGGGGCATTTTTAACCCCCGCTATCGACCGAGAAAGGGTTAAAACCAACCGCAAAGCGCCGCTGCAGCAGCGCTTTGCCGGCGGCACTGCCCAATGTGCCCATTGATTTCAATGGGCAGGGGCGCTTTAGGAGCGCTGTATACACTGCTCCTACAGCGCTGCAAAGATTTGGCTTTTTTGAGCGTCCTGTCGGCGCACCGCTCCAGTGTGAGCCCTCGGGCTTTCACATTGGAGTGAGAGGAGAGGCTCTTTCAAGACGCTTTGCAGGCACCATCTTTAGCGCTATTGCGCCTGCAAAGAGTCTCCAGTGTGAAAGCAGCCTTAAAAAATAATTTAAAAAAAATAATCATCCTCTTATGGAATTGAATAGTCCTCAGTCATCTGCCCCCATAGTGTGATTTTTTTTCCCCCAGTTCTGAACAACCAAATTATCAAAATTGCAGTAGACATTGAAACCAGAACAAAACTTGATAAAAGTAATTTTTAATCCATTTCAATCTAAATTTTACAATTTGGTCTCTCAAAATGTGGAAACAAAATCCACAGGGTCGTTTGCTGTGAGCTATTCAAATTGTTCCTTTCAGTCAAAGACAGAACAAAAATGGTGATGTTATATGACCAGCATCAGCCAGTTTTGCAATAATAAAAGCGTTAAAGGCTATATAAAATTAACAACTAGAATGGTCTTTTGTCCAACAGAATGTACGATTCAATGTTTAATTGCAGTGGTCATTTCCTGCAAACTGAGGGCCCATTCACACAACTTACTCAAGTGTTGCTTAAATCAACCCTAACACACAGGCAAGGTTAACTGCCTTTTTTTTTTTTTTTAAGTGCCTCAGTTCATACCAGCCTGCTACATTGGTCTGCGATGATTTAAAAATGTAACATTTAAAATGCAGCCCAACACCACATGTTCTAGAAAAGAAAAAGCAATGTACATTTTTTTTAAAAGTACATGCGCTGTGGTTGGAACAGGCCCTAAAAATTTTGCTGGTCTTCCATGACCATCTGCCTTCTATAATTTCCATCACCTCTCCCTCCCACATCGCAGACATTCACCAGCATTCTGTGCCATGAATGGTTCTGTGAGGGGGCATGCATTTTGTCATGAAGTCTTTTTTTTCCCTATGTGTCCCGCCAGAGCCCTGAACACAGGTCAAAAAAAACACAGGCGTCATTGTGCCTCAGAGAAGAGCGCCAGTGCTGAACAGGCATGATGGAAAGGGTGGAAATTGAAATGACAAAGACAAACCAGCACAGGTATTATTTCATAACATACAATAAAAAAATTACATCATTAACGGCTTCTCACTAAAATCAATTGCATTCCTAAGTGTGTGTCTGACAGAGGGGAGAGAGGCTTCTAACGGCATTGATTTGAAATCTATGAAGGTGGGGGGTGGGGAGGGTCTGGAAATGTCCAAACGTATATGCCGGGAAAGCTGTTTCACAGCCATCAGCTCTGAGGCAGCCAACTGTGCTGTGATGTGTCTGAGAGCCTTTGCCCTCAGCTGCCCCCTCCTTCACCGTGTCCCTGTCTCACCAGAAGACACTCACCAAGGCTCCTAATGAGCTTCATGCTAGACTGTGGCATGAAAGAATAGCAGAGCATGTCTGAAGCCCTCTGTATCGCTAGCAATCCCTCAGACATCAGACATTTCTCAGCCACGCATCTTCCAGCGCCACGTATACAGCGGGTGCACATTGCTGATAACATACCACCTCTTTATTCTTAACAGGCTCATGCTAGCAAACATTAGCCAAACAATAGAGATTCTAAAATGGGGAAAAGTATAGAGAGAAGGTATATGTAAATACACAAAACACACTCAGGCTATTGCGGTAGATTTACGCACACCTGTTATTGTGCGCCTTTTTGATGCGTTATTCTTTAAAGTGCCATCAGTAAAAAATGCACCTCCATTATTGGCAACGACTGTACAAAGTACTCATATCTGGGTATGGCGATGGGCTATAGCACAGGTTCCTTATGACCAAAGCCCTATTATCAAGGGGTATAGCGCACACCGTTGGGGCAGTGTTTAGCCGAACCAGGACACAGAGGTGTTCCATGCATCCCTGTGCAGGTAATCACAATGATATCAACAGGGATGAAGCGGCTGCATGGACACAGTTGTTGCTCCAATTTGACATCCGTTTGGGTTCATATCCCCAAAAAGTACAAAGTTGGAAGCAGCAGTGTCAGTGCAGCTGCTGCATCCCAAACAACATCAATAGGACTGCCACAGAAGACCTGTGCATCCCTGTGTGGGTAAACATGGCAAGCAACAGCATCCATCCGTGCCTGTGCGCCGCCGTGCATCTGGTGCGCATGCGCGGGGTGCGCGCAGCGGGTGCGCGCCCGCACACGTTAGCGTTACTTGGCGCCATTATGCCTTTAAAAGGTCAGCAATTGCAGTGATTATTATACAGGATTTATATAGCGCCAACAGTTTGCGCAGCGCTTTACAACATCGGGGAAGACAGTACAATTACAAAACAATACAGGAGGAATCAGAGGGCCCTGCTCGTTAGCGCTTACAATCTAGAATGGAGGGTCAAGTGTAACAAAGGGATCTGAGGGGGGCCTACAATCTGGTCCGCATCCGGGGATGAATGGAAGACAGCTTTTCGTACCCGGTTCGGCCACTACGAATATTTGGTCATGCCTTTTGGGCTGTGCAACGCCCCTGCCACTTTTCAGCATTTTATCAATGATGTGTTCAGAGACTTTGACAGCTTTGTCATTGTCTACCTAGATGACATTTTAGTCTTTTCCGGATCACTTGACAGACATCGGGAACATGTCCGCAGGGTACCAAGCCGCCTCCGCCAACACAGACTGTATGCCAAGGCGGAGAAATGTGAAATCGAGCAACAGACTATTCAATTCCTGGGGTTGGTAATTTCCCCTACAGGGATCAAGATGGATCCTCAAAAAGTGTCCGCTATACTGGACTGGCCTGTACCTTTGGATAAGAAAGGAGTGCAACGTTTTGTGGGTTTTTCAAATTTATACAGGAGATTCATCAAGGGATTTTCCGCAATAATCACACCCATTACACAATTGACCAAGCAGAACTCACTTTTCCATTGGAACCCTGAGGCCCAAAAAGCCTTTGACACACTTAAAGGGCTTTTCACATCAGCTCCAATTCTCAGCCATCCAGATCCTGCACTGCCTTACATACTTGAAGTGGATGCATCTGAAGTAGCAGTTGGGGCTGTCATCTCCCAACACCAAGGTACCAAGGACTTAATGCACCCTGTGGGGTTCTTCTCCCGGAGGAAACTCTCCCCTGGGGAGAAAAATTATGACGTTGGTGATCGGGAGCTACTTGCCATCAAAGCCGCCTTAGGGGAATGGAGGTACTTGTTGGAGGGCGCTGCCCATCCAGTATTAATTTATACCGATCACAAGAACTTAGAATATTTAAGGTCCGCTAAACGGTTGAAGCCTCGACAGGCCCTATTTTTCTCACGCTTCTGCTTTCACATTACCTACCAGCCAGGTTAAAAAAAAACATCAAATCAGATGCGCCATCACGCATGCATGACAACCCCAAGGATTTATCTGTTCCCGACATCATCCTACCAGCAGGTAACTTTCTTCTCCTACAGACAGATATGCTCTCTCAAATTAGAGAAGCATCCACAGACTCTTCCAAACCCCCTGGTGCCACCTTGACTTCCAGAGACGGATTATTCAGGAGGGGGGGGGGGGGCAAATTTTTGTTCCAGGAAGCACTCGGGTTGAGGTACTAAAAGCTTCTCCACAGCCACCCGCTGGCAGGACATTTTGGAGTCCGCAAGACCCTTATGCTGGTATGGCGCACATTCTGGTGGCCGGGTCTGGAGGAGTTCTGCAAATCATACGTCAGTGCATGCCCTGTCTGTAACTAAAACAACAAGGAACCGAGCCTGGGGACTACTGAAACCCCTACCTGTACCTGATAGACCATGGAAAATGATTGCTATGGATTTTATAGTAGAGCTTCCATGTTCCGAGGGGTGTACAGCAATCTTTGATGGGCCATTTTCTGCCACTAAAGGGCACCCCATCCGCTGCTGAGACTGCCCGTGTATTCATCAAGGAAAGGAAAAACGTACCGCTCAAAAGCTTGAGAATTCACCAAGTAGCTGCTTCCGCCCGGTCACTCACACAGGTGCTGGCTCTGCACTGATGCATGGGAGAAAAAGAAACCCTGGACTGCCGCACTCTGTATAGACAGTTATTTATTCCAAAATTTCAGGTAAAAAATCCAAATTCAAAATCAATCCATAAATCCAAAACAACAAATGCAGATAGTGTGCATGCAGGGAAGGGTGGCTAACGCGTTTCACGTCACGAATTGACGCTTACTCATAGCTAGGGTGTGTGGGAATCAATAGAGGTATAAATGAAAAATAAAGTAACTTTACACCAATCAGTACTGAAAGAACACAGCTGACTGGGATAACCTTATGTTTGATTCCGACACTCCCAAGAAAGGGTGAGGGGGGAAGGGAATAGCACTCTTTTGAAGACCATTCACAAAAATACAAAATTACAAAATGTGTATAAATTATAAACTAAACACTTAATGCTTAAACATAGACACACCAAAGTGTGTCTATATATTATTTAAAGTGAATGAATATGACAGTGATAAGTATGAATGTCAATTAATTAAGTTCAAAAAATGAACGGAAAAATCTTTTTAAATGAAAAAATAAATGAAAAGTGAAAATGTGAAAATGTTTTTTGGAGATGGTAAGCCATAGATGTAAATATATTCATGTATGTGAAATAATTATTATGTGATATTCGTGTGAATTGAAATAATAATAATAGTGATTTACAAGTACTCCAAAAAACCATAATGGTGAATTAATTAATAAATACTAAATAATAAAATTTAAATGCACAAAATGTGCACAATGCGTGCTACTACCAAACAGACTGTGTGACAATTACATGGGGAAATGTGAAGAATGATAAATATGAATAAATAAATGATAAGTGATCATGAAGGAGATATATGTGTGTGTATAAAGTGTAAAGAAATGTCCATATATGAATGTCTATAAATGTGCTGTATAACATAATATAATCCACCTTGTAATGGGTCAATGGATATAATACAATATGCCATAGAACAAAATAAACATGGATAAATCAATAAAATGTAAATAAATATCATGTGTGAATATATGCATTTACCAGAGACACATTTCTCTCCTGTATGCACACATGAACCTTGGACTTTCAACTTTAAACATAAACATAAATAAGAAATGTGTAATAAATGAGTATAAGAATGTGCAAAGATATGCACGATAATATACAATAAAATCATGCAAGGGGGTACATGAAAATGTGTGTAAGGAAATTCGGATGTTCAGATCCATATAGGGAAATGGTATTGAACCACACACAATACTATCCAGCAGGATGACAATGCATCTTTGCATAGATGTACCCTCATCTCTGCGGTTTAAGATGTAAACCCAATATTCAAATAGTGATAAAATCATGATATTAACCTTAATTGTCAAGGGAATCTGTTAAAATAGTGTGTATGCACATGTCAATCACCGCACTTATCCAAAATCAAAAATTAAATAATATATGAACATATAAAAGTGTGCATGGTGGCCGGGCATGTGCATAGACACTATGGTACCTAAGTACTGGAAGCCGATGCTCATAATCACGGAATTTCAAATATGTATTAAGAACGGAATTACTATTAGTTCGAGGACTGGTAGTAGATAATAGCTCGAAAATTGTCGTCGTGGTGTATGGGCATTTATAAAGAAACAAAAATTTAAAAAATATAAAAAAATATATCAAAATATAATATCAAAAATTGAAAAAAATCAAAAGGATATTTTTATCCTATATAGATATATTACATTAGAGTTATGTCCATACAAACACGGCGACAAATGATTGGAGTAATTGGCCATCATTGATATGAAAAAATGAAAATAAAAAATGTTTACAAATATGTGTTTACAAATATGTATACACAAAGAGAAGGTAGATGTAAACAGAGGTAGAACAGATACAATGATGCTTGGCCTCACAATGATTGATCTCCAAAAATCCTCTGGAGGACAAGAAACACCAATGATACTCATTAGAAAAAAGGGACAGGACACTGTGCAGACAGGCTCATGTTTCAAGTCTAACGCACCAAAGGACAGGATATGTACTAAATTTGCAAAATTCCAATGCAATAAAGCACATCCTTGCAAATTATGCTATAAATCTCCAAAAAAGGGGGTCCTCTGTGCGAAAGTCTTGGAAACAAGTTATGGGGAAAAAAAAAAAAAACACAACACTGGTACTCATTACAAAAAAAGGGGACAGGACACTGTGCAGACAGGCTCATGTTTCGAGTTGGAGAGAAAAAAAAACACAACACTGGTACTCATTACAAAAAAAGGGGACAGGACACTGTACAGACAGGCTCATGTTTCGAGTTGGAGAGAAAAAAAAAAAAAAAACACAACACTGGTACTCATTACAAAAAAAACCAGGAGAGGCGGAAAGAAACACAGAAGACAACAGAGGAAATCGCTACCCTCTACGGGATCGCAAGTAGCTGAAATATCGAATGTAATGAATCTGTCGGGATGTCCTTTAACCGAATCAGACATTCTATTATTGTCAAAAGGCTTGAATTTTTGTCCATCCAATCACTTTAACCTCTTCAACACCATCATAGATGTCAACAGATTAGCAAGAGTTCTCACACTGCAAAAACATTACTTTTCTGAACAAGATATTTCATCGCCAGGCTTTTCCACAGAGGACTCCACCATGGGTGAGTGTATACCTTATTCTAATCATTTCATTGATGTATGTGCTTTGATGGACTTGACAGATCTTGCTGGTGAATCAGATATAGTCAGAGAAGATATGGATGTTTTTGGTCCAGGTCATAACCCAGTTCATTTTAAGGTTAAATCAGACTTTTATCCGATAAATTCCAGAGGAAAGGACATGGATTTATACCAAAAATTAGTAGAAAGGGATTTATCCCTTTTGGCTAAAAATATATCTAAAACATCCAGCAAAAAGGGTTTTGATAATTTGTCTGTTGAAGAAAAAATATCATTAGATAAACTACAAAAGGATCCCTCTATAGTTATAAAGAACTCAGATAAAGGCGGGGTGGTGGTTGTCCTAGATGCCACTATCTACAAACAAGAGGCTTTAAGGCAATTGTCGGACACTACCACTTATCATAAGCTTAGAGGTGACCCCACAGAATCCTTCAAGAAAGAACTCTCTGCGTTATTGGATAGGTCAGTCCTAATAGGAGTCTTCACAGAAAAGGAAAAATACGTTTTGATCCCACCTTTCCCTGTCATGCCCATCTTTCATCACCTACCAAAACTGCATAAGGGCCTTACACCTCTTACGGGCAGACCGATTGTGGCAGGAATCAATTCCTTAAATGAACGTTTAGGGCAATGGGTGGATGAACAACTCCAACCTTTGGTTATGGACTTACCAGGGTACATTAGTGACACCAATGACCTTTTGACCAAACTGAATGACATCACATGGAATGAAAACTGTCAGTGGATCACCTGTGATGTCACAAGTCTTTATTCCTCCATACCCCATACTTTGGGTCTACAGGCTGTTTCTCACTTTTTACAGAGATCGGATCGATTTTCCCCTATTCTACAGGAGTTCATTATTTTATGTTTGGAATATTTGCTTACTCATAATTTTTTTATGTTTGACGGGGACTATTACCTCCAAAAGTGCGGAGCCTCGATGGGAGCCAAGTTCTCTCCATCCCTGGCTAATCTCTACATGGGATGGTGGGAAAGACTGCGCATTTTTGGGCCTCATAGTCCCCGTCGCAGAGATACTTTATTTTTTTGCAGATTTATAGACGATCTCTTGTTTATAGTGAATGACCCATCATGTGATCTAGAAAGATGGCTAGCATACATGAACGATAATACACTCAATCTACGCTTCACTGGTACACTCAACAAAAACACTATTGAATTTCTAGATGTTAAGCTGTCAGGTGAAAACAATGCTATTTTCTCCAGTTTATACAGAAAACCTAATGCAGGGAACACGCTGTTGAGAGCAGATTCCAGTCATCCTACACATACTATCAATAGCATCCCTATTGGACAGTTCCTGAGGCTAAGGAGATTGTGCAGCAGAAACACTGACTTTGAAAATGAAGCCAAAGCTATGTCTAGTAGATTTGAAGAAAGGGGATAATCCCACACCTGTTATAGAAAAGGGATTATCCATTGCCAGGAATACATCTCGTGATTCCTTGTTGTCTAAAAAAGCAGATCACGCACATGGAGAGGATAGAAATAAAGACAGAGATAGGATCAGAGAGACCAACAAAAAGAAAAGGAAAAGCAAACATAGATTTAGAAATAAAAAGAAAAACAATATCGATAACGGTATCCCCACGTTTTCCACCCCATATAGTGCTGAATTCCAGAATGTCAAACGTATAGTCATAAAATATTTACCTATACTAACACATGACCCTATATATGATAAAATATTACAGAAGGGCATTCGTACGGTTTCCAGAAGAGCACCATCTCTTGGAAACCTACTATCTCCTAGCCTTTTTTCTAGTAAGAACACCACGAAACACTGGTTATCATTTAAAGGGACATTTAAATGTGGGGGAACACACTGTGTTTATTGTCCATTCATACAGAAAGGTGACACTATTACATCCATGTCCACTGGCAAAACACATAAGATCGATTCTTTCATCAATTGTAACACTAGCTACATCATATATGCCATCACATGTACACAGTGTTCCATACAATACATTGGGAGAACTACCAGACGCCTCAAAGATCGGTTATACGATCATCTTTACGATATTGATAAGGACCACATGACCAACGTAGCACGACATTGGAACGAGGTTCATCATAAAAACACCTCCAGCCTCACTATACAGGGAGTGGAAAGGATCACCAGACCCGTTAGGGGTGGGGACAAATTTAATACACTATGCAGACAAGAAGTTCGGTGGATCTTCCTACTAGACACTAGACGCCCCACAGGGTTAAATTATGAATGGGATGTATCACATTTTTATTAAATTACCTGTGAAGATGCATCCCATATGGATAGCATATAAGTTATCATGATAACTTGCTTCATTGTTACAATGATCCTCTCATTTAGTGTTGGTTTTTCCTTATACTGCTTGTCTTCACAATTTGAACAAAAAACATTTTTTTGTCATTTATTTCCATAATTTACAACTGCAGTTGCGAAATTATGCATTATTGCATTCATATTTCGCACTTTTCATGGTCCACACATGCACATCTTTGGGCATATAGTTTTTTTTTTTTTTTTTTTCTCCAACTCGAAACATGAGCCTGTCTGCACAGTGTCCTGTCCCCCTTTTTTTTTTTGTAATGAGTACCAGTGTTGTGTTTTTTTTTTTTTTTTTTTTCTCTCCAACTCGAAACATGAGCCTGTCTGCACAGTGTCCTGTCCCCTTTTTTTGTAATGAGTACCAGTGTTGTGTTTTTTTTTTTTTTCCCCATAACTTGTTTCCCAGACTTTCGCACAGAGGACCCCCTTTTTTGGAGATTTATAGCATAATTTGCAAGGATGTGCTTTATTGCATTGGAATTTTGCAAATTTAGTACATATCCTGTCCTTTGGTGCGTTAGACTTGAAACATGAGCCTGTCTGCACAGTGTCCTGTCCCTTTTTTCTAATGAGTATCATTGGTGTTTCTTGTCCTCCAGAGGATTTTTGGAGATCAATCATTGTGAGGCCAAGCATCATTGTATCTGTTCTACCTCTGTTTACATCTACCTTCTCTTTGTGTATACATATTTGTAAACACATATTTGTAAACATTTTTTATTTTCATTTTTTCATATCAATGATGGCCAATTACTCCAATCATTTGTCGCCGTGTTTGTATGGACATAACTCTAATGTAATATATCTATATAGGATAAAAATATCCTTTTGATTTTTTTCAATTTTTGATATTATATTTTGATATATTTTTTTATATTTTTTAAATTTTTGTTTCTTTATAAATGCCCATACACCACGACGACAATTTTCGAGCTATTATCTACTACCAGTCCTCGAACTAATAGTAATTCCGTTCTTAATACATATTTGAAATTCCGTGATTATGAGCATCGGCTTCCAGTACTTAGGTACCATAGTGTCTATGCACATGCCCGGCCACCATGCACACTTTTATATGTTCATATATTATTTAATTTTTGATTTTGGATAAGTGCGGTGATTGACATGTGCATACACACTATTTTAACAGATTCCCTTGACAATTAAGGTTAATATCATGATTTTATCACTATTTGAATATTGGGTTTACATCTTAAACCGCAGAGATGAGGGTACATCTATGCAAAGATGCATTGTCATCCTGCTGGATAGTATTGTGTGTGGTTCAATACCATTTCCCTATATGGATCTGAACATCCGAATTTCCTTACACACATTTTCATGTACCCCCTTGCATGATTTTATTGTATATTATCGTGCATATCTTTGCACATTCTTATACTCATTTATTACACATTTCTTATTTATGTTTATGTTTAAAGTTGAAAGTCCAAGGTTCATGTGTGCATACAGGAGAGAAATGTGTCTCTGGTAAATGCATATATTCACACATGATATTTATTTACATTTTATTGATTTATCCATGTTTATTTTGTTCTATGGCATATTGTATTATATCCATTGACCCATTACAAGGTGGATTATATTATGTTATACAGCACATTTATAGACATTCATATATGGACATTTCTTTACACTTTATACACACACATATATCTCCTTCATGATCACTTATCATTTATTTATTCATATTTATCATTCTTCACATTTCCCCATGTAATTGTCACACAGTCTGTTTGGTAGTAGCACGCATTGTGCACATTTTGTGCATTTAAATTTTATTATTTAGTATTTATTAATTAATTCACCATTATGGTTTTTTGGAGTACTTGTAAATCACTATTATTATTATTTCAATTCACACGAATATCACATAATAATTATTTCACATACATGAATATATTTACATCTATGGCTCACCATCTCCAAAAAACATTTTCACATTTTCACTTTTCATTTATTTTTTCATTTAAAAAGATTTTTCCGTTCATTTTTTGAACTTAATTAATTGACATTCATACTTATCACTGTCATATTCATTCACTTTAAATAATATATAGACACACTTTGGTGTGTCTATGTTTAAGCATTAAGTGTTTAGTTTATAATTTATACACATTTTGTAATTTTGTATTTTTGTGAATGGTCTTCAAAAGAGTGCTATTCCCTTCCCCCCTCACCCTTTCTTGGGAGTGTCGGAATCAAACATAAGGTTATCCCAGTCAGCTGTGTTCTTTCAGTACTGATTGGTGTAAAGTTACTTTATTTTTCATTTATACCTCTATTGATTCCCACACACCCTAGCTATGAGTAAGCGTCAATTCGTGACGTGAAACGCGTTAGCCACCCTTCCCTGCATGCACACTATCTGCATTTGTTGTTTTGGATTTATGGATTGATTTTGAATTTGGATTTTTTACCTGAAATTTTGGAATAAATAACTGTCTATACAGAGTGCGGCAGTCCAGGGTTTCTTTTTCTCCTATTCATCAAGTTAATTATCAGATTACATGGAGTCCCCTTCAAACATCGTGTCAGACAGGGGAGACCAAGTCACTTCACGTTTTTGGAGAGCTCTGTGTGAAACTTTGAAAATTTAACTTGCTATGTCCTCAGCTTATCAGCCCCAAACCAACGGGCAAGCTGAGAGGACAAATCAGACTCTTGAACAGTATATCAGATGCTTTACATCCTTTGCACAAGATGATTGGGTGTCCCTATTGCCTTTAGCGGAGTTCGCTTATAATAATGCCAACCATTCGGCCACTGGGCAATCCCCCTTCTTTGCCCATTATGGCTTTCATTTAACCTTTTTATCTGACTTTCTTCCAGAATCTCCAGTCCCAGCAGTACAGAGCACGATAGATTTTCTCAGCCGTAACAACCGGGTGTTGCAGGAAGCAGTAACCAAGGCCCAAGCGGACAGCAAGAAAGCCTTTGACAGGAAGAGGAGAGAGGAACTGAACGTTCAACCAGGGGATCGGGTGTGGCTTTCTACGAACAACCTCAGGTTGGCCTGCCCATCCAAGAAGCTGGCACTCAAGTTCATGGGACCCCTTTCCAGTAAGAAGAAGAATCAATGAGGTATCTTACGAACTATCCTTACCTGACTCTCTAAAGTTTCACCCAGTGTTTCATGTCTCATTGTTGAAGCCTGCAGTGCCTGACCCCTTTCCTGACAGGGGAGCTAGACCACTAGAACCAGTTTTGGTTGACGGTTGCGGGGAAAATGTGGTGAGGTCATCCTTGATTGTAGGAAACGGCAAGGGCGAGTTCAATTCCTGATCAAATGGAAGGGGTACGGTCCGGAGGACAACTCCTGGGAACCTGAGGGCAACATCCATGCCAAGAGGTTAATCCATGCCTTTTTTCTGCCCCTTGGGGGGGGGGGGTAATGTCAGGGACCTGCTGGAAAGCTCTTGCACGCGCTCCTGCACAGGCCAGGCAGCAGCATCCATCCGTGCGCCGACCTGCTTCTGATGCGCATGCGTGCGGTGTGCGCACGCACGTTAGCGCTACTTGGCGAAATTATGCCTTTAAAAGGTCAGCAATTGCAGTGATGCATTGCGGTCTGATCTGCAGCTCTGTACCAGTAATCTGCATACCTGTTTATCTGTTACCTGTACCGAACCGGCTTGACCATCCGATATCTCCAATTCGGACCTTGGCTTGCCTTGACCCTGCTCAGTCTTATATTTGCCTACAAGACCTTGCCTGTACCTCTGACCACGTTTAAGCCTGCTGAATCTTACCGTCTGATTACCTGCTCCGACCCGGCTTGTCTGACCCTTTCTTACGGTCTGCTGCTCTGTGTGCACCTAACCCGGCTTGTCTCACCCTGCTCCAGCTTCCTGCTGTTCCTGTACCTGCCAGCTCCTGGGTCGCTGACCTGCAACCATCTCCTCTGCTGCCTACAGTTCCAGTCCTCCCTGGAGTGTCACCTTGCCACTGTGCCAATCACTACATCTACCTCAGGCACTCCTACCTCGCTGCGCTCTCGAGTTCACTGTCCTCACTCCAGTGACTCCTGAGCCAGGGCTGTAAGAGAGGTCTCCTCCTACAAGTCAGGCTCTACGATCAGGTACGTTCTGTACTTAACACTTACTGTATATTCACGTTGGCTACCATTAAGAATAAATGGCACAGCAAAAGAATGCACGTTTTAGCAGTAAGGACACCATAAAATGCATGTTTTATGGCTTGTTACTAAATGCAATAGTGTGAATAAAGTGATTTAAAGCATACCTCCCAACTGTCTCGAATTTGACAGGACTGTCCCGGGATTTGATTTAAAGCCAGAGGTCCCGCGAGTCCAGTCTAAATCTCGGAGCCCAGAGACAGAACAAATTCTGTCACTCGGCTCCACTAATCCTTCCAATATGTGCACACTACCGCGGGCACCTGGCATCCCTACCCCGCACCTCTTGCCCCACATGCTCACGCCCTCCCAGCATCTCACCGGCCGGAGAAGACAGACAGCGGCCGGGAAGGGGGAGAAGACAGCGGCTGGGAAAGGCAGGTAGGTCCCGGGTAATAACATTTCATGTGAAGAGTGATTTGAGGGGAGGATATGTGCTTGTCCTTGATAACGCCCTGGAGGAGGGGCGAAACGCGTTGACGTATTTCCGGTTTCGCGAACCAGTGACACAACTTCCGGTATCCGTGGAACGCGCGCCGTTAGCGGCGAACCTGGAACTAACTGATGCCTGTTTTGCAGAGCCGTCTCGTGAGTGGCGTTTATGTAACTGCGCATTGAATATAGTATCGGCAGTACTTCACTATATGTTTTTTATCTTTTTTTTTTTTCCTGATCCACATGAACACTTGCATGGAGGCTTCTCTGAGAGTCCAGATTCACACATCAGATCTTTAAGATCATAGCGTTTTTGACCCCTGGACTGCAAAGCCAAGGGTCCATTAATTCTGGTGAGTAGGGTCACAAGAGGGGAGCGTGATGTTTTTGAAAAATCCTGCTTTAAAAATCCTATTTTGAATCAAGAACTTAATCAGGTTTTGTCTTTTGGAGCACTTAGCACTTTATTTGTCATATGTAGATTGTTTACAGCATATTGTCTTTTTATATTCCGCCAGCGCTGTTAATTCACGTATTTGTTTATTTTTAGGGTTTTAGCAGCTTTCTAATAGCTGCTGTGGTTCACTACTTTTTTTCCACCATTCGCTTTCACTACTCCATTTAGCGCGAGTTTTGGTTTTATCAATATACATGTGCTGGAGAGCGCTTTGGGAGGGGAGAGAACTTATGCTAGAAGGGGAAGAATTTAATGTCAAACCTCCCCCAACCCCTCCACCTTTCTAGCACAAGACCTCTCCCACAAAGCGCCTTCCCAGCACATACCCTCCTTCCCCCCTGAAAGAGATGCCAGCTGCCATCATGGTGCCTTTGACCCCAGACACCCACAAGAGATGCTGGGCATGTGCCCACACTAGTGCACCCCTGCCAGGCAGAGTGAAACCAAGTACCGGAACAATTGGATTTAGTTAAAATCTCGGGAAGGTCCCGCGAAATTCAGGATGGTTGGGGGGGTATGCTAGATGTGTGCAGAGGATTTGTGCTAGGAGAAGGGACTAGGGGAAGGATTATTTGTGGTGAGGGGATTTGAAGATGGGGAAGAAAGGTTTGTGCCAGGATGAGAGGTGGTAAGATTTGTGCTAGAAGTGGGGAGAGGATTTGTGCTATGAGTGGTGATGAGCCGAAGATAATTTGTGCTGGGAGGGGAATTTGGGGGGAGAGGGTTTGTTACTACTAAGGATGTGTATGGAGGACAAGTTCACCTCACTTGAAGGACTTTTTAAAACATTTAATGGTTGAGAACTTTCCTTTGGTGCCATCAGAAAAAGTTAGCCTTCATCGTGCCTCACTTGCACGTACAGGTCACTTGGTGCATTTGGTCATGATTTTATTAACATTGACTGCTTAATCCCTGAAAAAGGGGGAGGCTTTTTTTCCCCCAAAAAACAAGTTGGCTATATTCAGAGCTCTTAACCATTAAAGATTAAAAAAAAAAAAAAAAAATCCTTCCTTTTCCAACCGCACAAAACCCCATGTAACAAAACCGTTGCTAAATGCAGTGTGTGAATTGAATGGGGCCATAGGAAAGCATTGTCTGAGTTAAGCTGTGGTAGTAACCATATTTATCGGCATATAACACGCACTTTTCCCCCCTGAAAATAGGGGGAAAATAGCGGGTGCGTGTTATACGCTGATAGTGTACCTTGGAAGAGAAGGAGGGGGACGAACTCAGCCGGAATTTACAAACCGTCATCTTCTGTTCGGCTCTCACGTCACACACACAGTCCCGCCTTCACCACTGGCATTGTACCAGTGTTCTGTCTATCACAGGAGCTGGTACAATGCCGATGGCGGAGGCGGGACTGTGTGTGTGTGTGTGTGTGTGACTGCCGAGTGAAAGCTGAACAGGAGATGATGGCTCAGTGATTTTCTGCACTGTCTAGGCTGCATTGATGGTGAGGTTGCAGATGAACATTGAGGCTAAAAAGGGGCATTGATCAGGCTGCATTGATGAGATGGGCACTGATCGGGCTGCATTGATAAGGCTGCATTGATGAGATGGGCATTGATAAGGCTGCATTGATAAGATGGGCATTGATCAGGCTGCATTGATGAGATGGACATTGATCAGGCTGCATTGATGAGGCTGCATTAATGAGATCGGCATTGATCAGGCTGCATTGGTGAGATGTGCTGCAGATGGGCATTGATCAGGCTTCATTCAGGCTGCATTGATGGGCACTTACCCTTATTTTAATTCAAAAGTTGTTTATTTAAAAAATATGTTTTTTGGCCTGAAACTTCCCTCTTAAAATATAGGTGCGTGTTATATGCCAATAAATACGGTAACTTGATCTATCCGCAGCTAAAAGCTGAATTCTATCCGCCTGTGTGAAAGGGGCCTAATGCTTTGGCTCTTGCAAACTCTTCCTTCATGCTGTGATACAAGCTTTGGTTATGAATCTGAAGGAAACATTGATGGACTACAGATGCGACAACATCACTGCACTTGTGCTCCATTGAGGACTATTAGTCCCTCTGCCATGGTGTCAGATGAGAATTGTAGTTTTTTTCACTCACAGAACTCTGTGAAGAAACAATGTGGCTGTGCGGGGGCGAAGCTACGCCAATTTTGAATTTAAGCAGGCGCAGAGAAGAACCCCACGATTCTGTAAGAGCAGAGTGGTTTGTGGGTGTGGGCCTGCAGACGGGGACCACATTTGATGTCATACGCAAAATATAGACATAACATGTTCAGAAAGGTGGTTTTAGCCTTAATTAAGAAAAAAAAAATATTTAAAGACCAATGCAGAAATTTTCATTTTAGGTAATCACTAATGATTCATCTCACCAGCTGGCTTACTCGGCTCACTGATTCCAAAGGAACAATTTTCTGGCAGTAGCCTGTGTCACCGGCTTCTCCCACAAGTCCACAATAAGGGTGCCAATTCTCACAGTTCCCCAACGATGTATTTATTCTACATGATGGAGATACCATACATGAAGCATAAGCTGAGCTGTCCATCAGCATGATGTAGTGTATAAGGCAAGCATAAACAAAAAACTAAGGTCGTGAGCTTCTAGACCATAAAAGGTAAAGTAAACCTGCCTTGAGACACGTAGGACCACATTACCATAGCAGTGCACAGAATAAAACAATGGTGGTTATTTATGGTGCAAACAACCTTCTGAAAATGCTAGTTACCTGGCTGTCATGCTGATTCTCTAGCACAAAAGCTGTAACCTTGAACATGCTACAGTTCAAGTTCAGGAGTGGCTTCAATAACTATACAGGTCCTTCTCAAAAAATTTGCATATTGTGATAAAGTTCATTATTTTCTGTAATGTACTGATAAACATTAGACTTTCATATATTTTAGATTCATTACACATAACTGAAGTAGTTCAAGGCTTTTCTTGTTTTAATATTGATGATTTTGGCATACAGCTCATAACAACCCAAAAATCCTATCTCAAAAAATTAGCATATTTCATCCGACCAATAAAAGAAAAGTGTTTTTAATACAAAAAAAGTCAACCTTCAAATAATTATGTTCAGTTATGCACTCAATACTTGGTCGGGAATCCTTTTGCAGAAATGACTGCTTCAATGCGGCGTGGCATGGAGGCAACCAGCCTGTGGCACTGCTGAGGTGTTATGGAGGCCCAGGATGCTTCGATAGCGGCCTTAAGCTTATCCAGAGTGTTGGGTCTTGTGTCTCTCAACTTTCTCTTCCCAATATCCCACAGATTCTCTATGGGGTTCAGGTCAGGAGAGTTGGCAGGCCAATTAAGCACAGTAATACCATGGTCAGTAAACCATTTACCAGTGGTTTTGGCACGGTGAGCAGGTGCCAGGTCGTGCTGAAAAATGAAATCTTCATCTCCATAAAGCTTTTCAGCAGATGGAAGCATGAAGTGCTCCAAAATCTCCTGATAGCTAGCTGCATTGACCCTGCCCTTGATAAAACACAGTGGACCAACACCAGCAGCTGACATGGCACCCCAGACCATCACTGACTGTGGGTACTTGACACTGGACTTCAGGCATTTTGGCATTTCCCTCTCCCCAGTCTTCCTCCAGACTCTGGCACCTTGATTTCCGAATGACATGCAAAATTTGCTTTCATCCGAAAAAAGTACTTTGGACCACTGAGCAACAGTCAAGTGCTGCTTCTCTGTAGCCCAGGTCAGGCGCTTCTGCCGCTGTTTCTGGTTCAAAAGTGGCTTGACCTGGGGAATGCGGCACCTGTAGCCCATTTCCTGCACACGCCTGTTCACGGTGGCTCTGGATGTTTCTACTCCAGACTCAGTCCACTGCTTCCGCAGGTCCTCCAAGGTCTGGAATCGGTCCTTCTCCACAATCTTCTTCAGGGTCCGGTCACCTCTTCTCGTTGTGCAGCGTTTTCTGCCACACTTTTTCCTTCCCACAGACTTCCCACTGAGGTGCCTTGATACAGCACTCTGGGAACAGCCTATTCGTTCAGAAATTTCTTTCTGTGTCTTACCCTCTAGCTTGAGGGTGTCAATGATGGCCTTCTGGACAGCAGTCAGGTCGGCAGTCTTACCCATGATTGCGGTTTTGAGTAATGAACCAGGCTGGGAGTTTTTAAAAGCCTCAGGAATCTTTTGCAGGTGTTTAGAGTTAATTAGTTGATTCAGATGATTAGGTTAATAGCTCGTTTAGAGAACCTTTTCATGATATGCTAATTTTTTGAGATAGGATTTTTGGGTTGTCATGAGCTGTATGCCAAAATCATCAATATTAAAACAAGAAAAGCCTTGAACTACTTCAGTTGTGTGTAATGAATCTAAAATATATGAAAGTCTAATGTTTATCAGTACATTACAGAAAATAATGAACTTTATCACAATATGCTAATTTTTTGAGAAGGACCTGTATACTGCAGGGACTCAAAATAAGCTTAGGGCAAGAGGATCAGAAAGACAGACAATAAAGGAGGCCATACACAGTTTGAACTTTAGCCCCTGCCGGCACAAGCTGGCTTTGTCAAGCCAAGTCAATTGTTCAGTTGTTCGTCGAAGAAGCCAGATTGAAATCACGGTTTGGCTGACAATTTCTATCAGATGTAGTCATTGTTCGGGTATTCTGACAGATACTGGTGCCAGCTGTCAGAATGTAATACCAGGCAGTGGAAATGTATCCATCTGCACTGTATGATGTGCAAGGAGGAAATCGCTTTGATTTTTTTTATTCAGCCCACAGTCTAGACAAAAGAAATCTCCAAGTGTATGGCCAGCATTGGTATTTTCTGTAGGTGGTTATTTTGATGGGCGAACCCTCTTCATCAGAGACAACCTGATGGCTCTGATGAAGAGGGTTCATCCCTGGAAATGCGTAAGCTGCACTAAGCACTGAAAAGTCTTGCCATGTCATCATCCTAGCAGTGTAGATCTGGAAGCAGTGCCATATGTATTTATGACACGCTTGCCATTGTCATGCGTTTGTGAGTATATAGGAGTGGTTTTATTTATCTAATAAAATTATATAGTGGTAATGTGCTAGGTAGGTGCGCCATCTCTGTTATCTTATAGTGCTATATGAAAGAATGCCCATAGTCCTGAGGGGGCAGCAAGACATGCTGGCACCATCCCTGTAAACTGGAGAAGCATGCATTACACCAAGCTTGGAA
This sequence comes from Rana muscosa, assembly GCA_029206835.1. Taxonomy (NCBI): domain Eukaryota; kingdom Metazoa; phylum Chordata; class Amphibia; order Anura; family Ranidae; genus Rana; species Rana muscosa. The sequence goes on from CM055121.1 coordinate 425,966,600, forward strand.
GCACAACACTCAAGCACAGGAGGTTGTCTTTAAATGTATTTGATTGACATTGTTGACCTTCTTTTGAAAATGCTAGTTGCCCAGCTAGCTCCTGTTTTCATACTTTGAGTCATTAATCTGAAGGAAGAGCAGGTGTTTTGACTTAATTTGCTGTATGCTTGTTCCAGGTTAGCGATTCAGAAAGAACCGATGCCAGTGGGCAACCAAATCGCTTTTTCAGCAGATAATGGCAGACCCTATAGCTTTCTAATGACAGGTCCCCTTTAACAAATTTATGGTAGTTTGCTGTACATCATTAACAGTTCACCAGTTTTAACGTGTTGCCTGGAGTTGCCTTTAAAACTCCCAATGTTGATTTGTCTCATTATTGACAGCTGTCATGGGTGAAGTTCTACTTATATTTTGTTCAGGATCTTTTACAGCATAATGAATTCCAGACAAGCTGAAGTGTGTACTGTACCCACACAATTTCTTTAGCAACGTCTGCTATGCTCTGGCTCAAGCTATTTTTTGCTCCTCTTACATTTGTATGCAGATGGGGTTCGGTGCCTCTGTATGATTTAAACCCCAGCCCAGTCACTAATGCTCATGTTTCATTCCATAAATCACCTCTAAAATTAAAATATCTTTTAGGCAGCTTTCCAACCGGCCAATGTTCCCTAAAATGCGGCAGCCAATTTTCCCAATTAGCTAACGGAGATGTTTGGAAACGGTCACCCCCCCCCCCTATCCAGGCATTTAAACTTTACTGTGTTCTTAAGGGAAGAACTATGCAGAATGATTTAGGCGACGGCTAGCCAAACCGGACCTCGAATGGAAGGATGTTTCATAATTTATGACCAAACATCTGAGATATATGCACAGTAGATTTCAATTTTGAAGCAGAGCTGAGCCTCTGGTTTACAAGGGGAATGCTTGCCTAGAGAATTTATTGACCTTCCATACTTGGCTGACCCAGAACTCATTTTCTGAATCCACAAGTCTTCCAAAATGACTTCCAATCTATTTTGTGACTCTCAGCGGGTGAGACTGTTATTGTAGCTGGCCCTAAGATCTATCATTCTGCATGCCCTTTCCAGTCCCAGCAGTCCGCCTGTATTACGTGCTGGCAAAGGGGCACACTGCTGTATTATAAATGGTTAATTTTTACCTTCTTGTAATCTGTGAAACTACCTAAGAGTAGATGCATTAACAGCTCAGATGGGATTTGGGGGCTTTTCGCAGAGACTGTAAGAAAAAGTTAATCACAAAAAAAAGGAACATTAAGGTCCTTGTGCTAAAATAACTTAAATGGTCTGAGTAGCCAGCTAGAAAAATAAATCTAAAGCAATCTATGTGACAGCAGAGACAGCCAATGGGCTAATGGTTAAAGTGTCCATGACTAAGTTACAAACAAAGAACAGAAACTTTAAAAATATAAGTCACATATGTCTTTGTTAAGCAGATAATTACAAGTAATATGTTCAGTGTAAGCTTTTCAATCCACGTATGGCTAAATGAACTAAGCTTGTGCACGAGTATAAACAACTAAAAGGGAAAGTGACAATATTTTTTAACACAAGTATTTGTTAACATTATTAAAGTGGAACTCTAGCTTTCTTAATTTTCCCCTCCTTTCCGAAAGACTCCCCTATCCCCCCTGTCTAGAAAAAATAAATAAAAAGTCTCCAGGTCAGTTCAGTGATGCGTTTTCCTCAATCTAAGGCAGAGGTCTCAAAACTTTCTAAGCAAAGGGCAAGTTTACTGTCCTTCAGGCTTTAGGGGGGGCTGGACTGTGGCCAGTGGGAGCGGAAAATGACCCGGCATCAGTGCCCCTTCATTGGTTTTAACGGTGGGAAATGGTGCCCCATTGTTGATATCAATGAAAAGAATAGTGTCGCATTTTTGGTGTCAGTATGGGGAATGGTGCTCCATTATTGGTGTCAGTATGGGGAATGGTGCCCCAAGGGCCAGATAAAAACAAAGGGCCACAGTTTGGAGACCACTGATCCAAGACATGGGTGCTCAACTTGTGGCCCTCCAGCTGTTGCAGAACTACAATTTCCATCATGTCTCTCCCTTTGGGAGTCATGCTTGTAACCATCAGCCTTGCAATGCATCATGGGACTTGTAGTTACGCAACAGCTGGAGGGCCAGCGGTTGAGCACTCATGGTCCAAGGGAACCTAGTGCTACATACATGGGCACTAAGGTTTGCTTTGAAAAGAAAGCAACATCTAAAATGGTAGCACTTGTTGCTCGTTTTAGATTTTCTGCTATGCTCAGTTTAAAGTGGTTGTTAACCCACTATACCAGTGATGGCGAACCTTGGTGCCCCAGATGTTTTGGAACTACATTTCCCATGATGCTCAACTACACTGGAGAGTGCAAGAGCATTATGGGAAATGTAGTTCCAAAACATCTGGGGTGCCAAGGTTTGCCATCACTGCACTATACTATGATCATGCCATCACCTCTGTTATATATTGATATGTGTCCCTGTGCTATTTAAAAAAAAAAAAAAGAAAAAAAAAAAGAAGAAAGGCAAATTATACCATACAGGAGAGTTTATCCCGGCACTCACATGACTCCTCAGCTCGCTCCTCTGCCCGTCTGACAGCTATAGTGGGTGGGGCCGAGCACTGCCACTGATGTCAGTCAAAGAAGAGAGATCCAGGAATCACGTGAACGCCAGGAGCGCTTTTTATTTCTGCTTTTCTTTTATATAAAACACAGGCCCAGGGACACATAGCATTATAAAACAGAGGGGATGGCAGGACCATAGTATAGATATGATTGCATCAGGAGGGGAGGATCATGGAGTGGAAGGAGATGGCAGGCGGGGAGGGGGGAGGATACAGACACAGGCCAGCGGCTTTAGGAGACATGTAAACTGACCACAATGTCAGGGCTCAGCAGCCATGATAAAACATGGTCAGTTTACAGGGGGAGTGTATAGCCAGGCAGGATCAACCAGGTATTTCAAATTACACAGCACAAGCACTGTGCTGTATAACATGCTTTAAGGGAACAGGAACCCGTTTTTTTTTTTTATGGTAACAAACATAAGTTTAAATTAACATATGTAGTATTGTGACTGTATGAGTAGACAAAGCTTTAATTTGCTTTACTGGTCACTTGTTTCTAAAAGTAATTTCAAGCAACAAGTAACGTTAATTAGTGACTGGCTTATCCTGTCCTGTAAGTGCTAAAGTCAGGAAGTCCACTCAATTAACCTTTTTTATATAGTCACTCATTGTGATAATAACATATAGAAGTGAGTTGATATCAGAGATTTTATATTTCAGTAGTGGGCAAATGTTACAATTTTAGATTTAAATAGGCAGCTAAGCCTGTGCATTTGAGAAACTGACACCTAGCTGCCGATGAGCCTACATCCTTTTAAGCTTGTGGCCATAGGAGGTAAATTAACTATCCCCTCACAAGTGCTTAAAAGAATCCCTAAGGCCTCATTCATACCTAGCAAAGCAAGAACACGTTTTGCATGCTTTTTTTCCGTTTTTGTTGTGGGACATAGGGCAGCCTATTGATTTCAATGTTTAAACGAAACTAGTCAGGGCGGTGCAGCGCACTGACGTCACTAATATGTGACCCCACTAGCATGGGCGAACGCTTTCTTTTATGCCGGCAATTTTTAAACTATTTTAATCTTTTTGTTATTTACTTGTATACCTCTGGAATCGGAAATAAATTTTTTTTACTGAGGTAATACACTATCCGAGTCCCTCTCCTTTTTCATGTAATCCACAAACCTGGAGGTTTGTTTGTTTCTTAATATCTGGGGAGATCAATCAGCAGCAGCTTCAGTGAGTGAATCTGCAAAACGGACGTCAAGAATCTACACCGCGACTTCAACTTAGTGGAATTTGGTGAACCCACCCTGGTACCCCGCAGAGGGTGATATCTGCAGGCTCAATAGACCTTGCCATAGTGGAGGTCCACCATTTCTGGTAACGTACCCACCTTTATAATTTTCACTCACTGTGGTGGATGTGACTCCTTTCTGGCTTTTGGTGGATCCTCTGGGACATTTCTCTGGTATCATTATCCTTCGTTGAATCATCTTTCAGAGCCTCCTGTTTTTCAGTGTGACAGAAATTTATCTCTACCTGTGTTGGACTTTATTTTTTCTCTGCAACTACCGTATTTATCGGCGTATAACACGCACCGGCATATAACACGCACCCCAAGTTTAGGAGGGAATTTTAAGGGAAAAAACTTTTAGGAGGGAAATTCAAGGAAAAAAAACGTACATTTAAATGCAGCATGCAGCCTTGCCCAGTGTCCATCTGTCCATCTGCAGCCTTGCCCAGTGTCCATCTGTCCATCTGCAGCCTTGCCCAGTGTCCATCTGTCCATCTGCAGCCTTGCCCAGTGTCCATCTGTCCATCTGCAGCCTTGCCCAGTGCCTTTGCGATCTTGTCAGTCTCGACGTTTTTTGAAATTTGGTGCCGATTTCTGTGGAGAGGAGCGAGCGGGGCCGAGTGTACTTCGGCTAGACTCGGCTCCTCTCGCAGTCCCGCCCATCTCCACTGACTGCGCCGCTGACGGAGAAAGCCGAGTGTACTTCGGCTAGACTCGGCTCCTCTCGCAGTCCCGCCCATCTCCACTGACTGCGCCGCTGACGGAGAAAGCCGAGTGTACTTCGGCTAGACTCGGCTCTTCTCACAGTCAGGGGCAGGACTGCGAGAGGAGCCGAGACTAGCCAAAGTACACTCGGCTTTCTCTAAGTCAGCGGCGCAGTCAGAGATGGGCGGGACTGCGAGAGGAGCCGAGTAAAGCCGAGTGTACTTCGGCTTCGCTCGCTCCTCTCGCTCGTTTTCAGCAGGGGAATTCGACGGAGTATCGGCGTATAACACGCACCCACGATTTTCCCCTGATTTTAAGGGGAAAAAAGTGCGTGTTATACGCCGATAAATACGGTATATGGTTGTTTTGAGCCAAGTTACAGGGACTTTCTCTCAGCACTTCTTCACACATGCATGGAACTTTACATGTTTATTATCATTAATAATTTGTGATATTATTTAATCCAATTGACAGATTGATTTGTATATGTTATTTAATTTGTGTCAGATCAAAATTATTTATTTAAATCAATTCACAGTTTATTGTGTGGATGAAGTTGGATCCACAAGTGTTTTAGGTTTGTGTCACTTGTGGATGTCACTGTTTTTCTGAGTATTTATTCATATTATTTGATTTTTCACATATTAGGGCGCGATAATTTTTAATTTTTCATGTTGTTTTGTATGGTTTCACATATTTATTTGTCGCAGCCATTGTTTGATTAGCACATTATTTCAGTACACCTTATTCTTTCTAATTAGCGCAGATAACACCCCTTTATTACATATTGATTTCAATGGGTTGTCCAATGTGCAACAAATGAGGCAAAGTAGCTCATGGAGCATTTTGCTGCATTCTGATCTGCGCATTTAGCGTGTGTTTTTGAGTGTGGAAGAACACACATGCAAGCTCTAATGAGCAGGGCCCTCCGATTCCACTTGTACTGAACTGTATCGTAACTGTACTGTCTGCCTCATGTTGTAAAGCGCTATATAAATGCTGTATAATTATTGTAACGGGAGGGCCCGTGGAACCCAGAATCCCCTTTAGAAAGTATGGGATATCCTTGCTTCAGATCCCCATGCACCTTTTATGTCTAAATCACCCTATGTCCATTAGGGGCATAGGTTGACTGAGAAAATATATCTGGGACTACTTCAAATGGGACAGTAATATTCATTAACAATATCTCTCAAGAAATATGAAGATGTTATCCCCTGTCTATGCCCAGGAAGTATAACTAAGTCATTAGATCTCATTGTTGCTTGTGCTAATTGACCCTGCAATTGTGTGAAGTTGTATTTGTGATAATGTTGATTGTGTCTTCTGTCACAGACGGCAAGTCTAACCTAAAGGTCATGTTTCTGAGTCATCAGCTGCTGTAAGGGATTAGTTAATTAGCTTATGTTAATTAGGTCTGGTCACAGGTGTATTTTCAGAGTAATATGAGCAGGATATGTATGCACCTCCTCTTTTACTGTATACAAGCATGTAGCCTCTCAATAAAGATTGTGATTCCTGCTTGAACCTCATACAGAGCGTCATCTCATATTTGGGGGAGAATTATCCGTCTGGGTTTCTTGTTCACCTGACTGGAGTGTCTGGTAGCTGCCTTGTGTTCTGGAATGGAACATCCTAAACAAAGTTAACCCCTTTCATACACAGGGTGTCGTTACGTTGGTGGCAAGCAGCGGGATGATTCCCACAGCCTAGAAGGACAGCTACAAGAGGACACAGGCCAATGGAGGAACAGTATGAACTGCTAAAGCTCTCTACCCTCAAGGACTTACTGGAGAACTGGGGCCAACCGGCCTACAACCGTAAGAAGAGGGACATTATCGCAGAACTAGTCAAAATGGATAGAGCCAAAAGACCCAACATAACCGAGAGGCCCAGCGTAACAGACAGGACACCCGAAGAGGCAAGTTTTGATCAGGCCGTTAAAATAAGACTGGCACCTTATGGTCCTAACCCTCCAGCAGAGACCATAGACCTAGTTATAGCGGCTGTGGACGCAAATTGGCTACAGCAAAGAGGTGCTGCAGCAGCAGAATTCACAGCAGCACCAACTGAAAGGAGAGGAGAGGTACAGATACCAGCCATCATGGAAGAGGAATTCAGAAGGAGGTTACAAGAGATGCAGATACAGCATAGAGGACCAGTATCAGAGGAGGTCCTGCTGGGATGGTCCGATTCTATCCGCTGCGAACTCTGGAAGAAAGCGCTAGCTCTCGAGCAGCAAACACCAGGGAAAATAGGATTTTTGTACTCACCGTAAAATCCGTTTCTCTGACGTCCATGGACCGACGCAGCTCTCATACTGATTACATGTGGGTATATGTCCCTGCTCGCAGGAGAAGACCTAGGCAGAATGTTAGAGGTTAAAACATTCGAGAACAAGCCAGAGCTGAACAGCCCTGCCCAGGGGGGCGGTCCCTCCAGACATTACCCTTCCCCCTGCAGCTAACAGCCTCAGTTCGTAACAAAGCAGTACAAACTTAAAAGGAAGGGTGGGTGCTGCGTCGGTCCATGGACGTCAGAGAAACTGATTTTACGGTGAGTACAAAAAGCCTATTTTCTCTTATCGTCCATGGACCGACGCAGCTCTCATACTGATTACATGTGGGACGTCCCAAAGCAGTATAAGAGAGGGGTGGGAGCAAAGAAAGTAAAGAACAACCAAAACTTCACTCCAAACCAGCAGAGCCCCTCAACGGAGGAGTTGCAACATTAGACAGCGGCCTGCAACACTTTGCAGCCGAAGGAAGCATCCGAAGATGCAGCCACATCAACCTTGTAGAACTTTGAAAAGGTATGAACGGACGACCAGGTCGCCGCCTTGCACACTTGTGCAACTGACGCTTGAGGTCGGAAAACCCAGGAAGCACCATTGCCCTGGTGGAATGCGCCGTAACTGGGAAGGGAGGCGCCCGCCCTATGAGAGCATAGGCTTGAAAGACGGTTTTGTCCGATCCACCTAGAAAATGGTGGCAGACAAAGCCGCTTGGCCCTGTTTCTGACCAGAGACAGTCAAACAGAGAGTAGACTTCCTAATAGAAGCAGTAGACAAGCACCCCCGCAAGGCTCGTACCACATCCAAAGTGTGCCGCGCACACTCTCTGGGATGCGATGGGCGAGGACACTAGGACGGGAGGACAATGTCCTCATTTAGGTGAAAAGACGAGATCACCCTTGATAAGAGAAAGTCGCGGATGCAACACCGCCTTATCCTTATGGATGACTAAATATGGCGACTTGCAGTACAAGGTCGCCTAATTCAAATACTCGTCTAACATCAGTGATCGCCACTAAAAAGGGCCACCCTCTGAGACAAAGTGAAGAGGGGAATATCCTTGATATTCTGAAAAGGAGGTTCCTGGAGAACCGAGAGTACCAATTCCGATCCCACGGGGGGAGAGGAGACTTGACAGGAGGGAGCCCATGGCGAACCCCCTGCACAAGGGTGCCAACCAAGGAATGACCCGCTAGTGGTCGCCGAAAGAAGAAAGCCAAGGCCGAAATCTGACCCTTAATGATACTCAAAGCGAGCCTTTGGGCCACTCCATGCTGTAGGAAATGCAGGATTTTAGGGACGGAATATGTCCGAGGATGTCAGCCCAGCTCTTCGCACATGGCGATGTAAGCTTTCCAGGTACAGAGATAGTTCTGAAGGAAGACTTCCGTGTCCTTAATATGGACGAAATGTCCGAGTCCGAGAGACCTCGGTCTCTCAACACCTGGCTTATAACAGCCCTGCCTACAAGGTCAGAGACTGTAAAGGCAGGATGAAATATATGACTTTGAGACAGAAAGTCCTCCCTTATTGGCAACCATCAGGGAACGGCCGCGACGAGGCGCACCAGATCGGCGTACCAGTGAAGCCGAGGTCAATCCGGAGCAATGAGGATCACCGGAATTCCCTCGGTCGCCACCCTGCGCAGCAGGCGAGGGAGCAACTGCCGCGGAGGATAAACGTATATCAGGTGATAATGACCCCATGGGCCACTGACGCCTCTGAGGCATCCGCCCAAGGATCCCTGGATCTGACCACAAATCTCGACAACTTGCGATTGAGTCGAGAGGCCATCGGGTCCACCTCCGGCATGCCCCACCGTTTGTGTGGCAAGGAGTTGAAATGCCTCCGGGTGCAAGGACCACTCTCCCTGGTCCAACGTCTGGCGACTCAAATAGTCCGCCAGTTCTATGCCCGGAATGTAAACGGCCGACAGAGCCGGCACGCTTCTTTTAGCCCACTTCAGGGTACGGGGACCTCAGAAGCCACAGCTGAGCTCCGAGTCCCCCCTTGATGGTCGACATACGCCACCACCGTGACTTTGTCCGACTGGATCCTAATAGAGCGATCCTGCAATCTCTCAGACCACGAGGAGAGGCACAGTCTGATGGCCCGTATTTCCAGAACATTGTTCGGCAAACAGGCTTCATCCGGAGTCCAAGGCCCTTGGGCCAACAGGACTCCCCAGACTACACCCCAGCCCTTCAGGCTGGCGTCCATAGTGAACACCGTCCATTGGACGGGGAGGAACGACTTCCCGGACCGAAGAGCCGGGGACCCAAACCACCATGTCAGAGACGCCCTAACCAGGTGGCTCACCTGGATCGGAAAATCCAAAGACAATGGGGATTTGTCCCAAGGGAACAAGATCTCCTTCTGCAATGCCCTGGTGTGTGATTGGGCATACAGAACGGCCTCGAAAAGAGGTCACCATGAGTCCCAGGACTCCCATGCAAAAACGGATTGACGACCATTTTTTGGGATGTCAGCATCCGCACTGCAGGCTGAAGCGTCAGTAGCTTCCCCGGAGGTAGGAATACCTTTGCCTCCAAGGAGTCCAGAATCAGATCGAGATACTTCAAATCTCGAGTCGGGACCCGGACTGACTCCTGAATGTTTAGGAGCCACCCGAAGTCCCTGAGGGTCTGACAGACAATAGTCACCCTGTCTTCGAATTCTGAGCCATTTCCTGCTCTGAGAAGAAGATCGTCCAATGCCTCGCTGTCTCAGTAAGCTAGAACCGGCACAAGCACCTTGGTGAACACCCTCGGTGCCAAGGCTAGGCCGAAAGGAAGAGCCACAAATTGATAGTGGACTTTGCCGATTGCAAACGCAGATCGGAACATGCAAGTAGGCGTCCTTGATGTCCAAGGTCGCCAGAAAATCCCCTTGACGGAGTGTACTGACCACCGTGCGAATGGATTCCATGCGGAACTTTTGCACTATCACGAAGGCATTCAGGACCTGGAGGTCCAAGATAAGCCAAACCCCGTCCATTTTTTGGGACGACAAACAAATTCAAGTAAAATCCCTGAAACCTCTCCTGTGACGGAACCGGTACAATCACTCCGGACCTCAAACCTGGATAGGCCCCATAGGGCCACCCGACGGGCAGGAAGGAGAGGAAGATTTGAGGGAAGAATCTGTCTGGTATTAGGAACGGAACATATCCTGTAACCTGAGGTGATCACCTCGCACACCCACCGGTAGGAGATCCGGGAGGTCCATTGATCCGTGGACCTGCAAAGTCTTCCCCCCTACCCCAGAGTCGGGTGGAGGCAAGACTTCACGCGGAGGCGGGCTAGGGAGCCGGCTTCTTCGGCATACGCACCCAGGGGCGCACTTGTCCACCAGCCGTACCGCTGTCAGTCTGGGAGGGCCTCCCCGTTGACTGACGAAAAAACCTCCTTTTTGCTGGAAAGGAAGGACCCTGCTTACGGCGGGCTCCTTACCCTTGCTAGCTTGGGGAAGAACAGTGCTCTTACCTCCCGTGACATCCTTGATGATGTCATCCAGCGCAGCACCGAAAAGCCTATCACCTTTAAATGGTAAATCCTTCAGAGGCTTTTTAGAAGCTAGGTCAGCAGACCAGCATTTCAACCAGATCAGACAACGCAATACCACCGTCAAGACAGAGGCCCTGAGTTATAAGGGGCCGCGTCAAACGTGGCGTCGCCACATAAACCCGGCCCTGCACCATCTGCGGGCCAGAGCAATAGTGTCTGGAAAAAGATCATGGTCCTTTTCAGTTTGGTGCAAAAAATTTTTGCCCATCCCGTAAGTGTTGGAGACACAAGGGTCGCCGCTACCACAAGCCGTAGGGCGGACCCCAACAAGGCAAACATGGCTCTACTCACCACTTCTGACCTCCTGTGAGTGGGATCCTTAAATGCAGGAGCCCCCTCCACCGGGAGAATGGTGGCCTTGTTCAACCGGGCGACTGCAATGTCGACCATTGGGGGAGAAGCCCACGTTTTAAGTAGGGCATCTTCAAGGGGTATCTGATAGACAAACGCCATGGGACCATAAAAGTCTTCTGCGGCTTTTTCCCCCGACCTCGTCAATGAGCTGGTCAAAGAAAGGAACATATGGAAAAAAAAAATTTTTTAGAAGGCCTGGCCCTAAGGAACCAGAGGAGACTGTCCACCTGAGGTTCTACATCCGCAGCATTTAGCTTGCGAGTGTCCCTCACTGCATCAATGAGTTCACAAAACAAGCACCCTGTCATTTACGGACACAGAACTGGAGTCTTCCTTGCCAGGAATGTCCTGTTCAAAACCATCAAATATATTCAGAGCTAGGGTCCTGAGCATTAGTGGCTAGGCCCATATCTGAATCAGCGCACACCCCCTTTTTTTTTTTTTTGGTGGAAAAAAGTAGGATTTTTAAAACAGCTTACCTGTAAAATCCTTTTCTTGGAGTACATCACGGGACACAGAGCGGCATAGTCATTACTATGTGGGTTATATAGAATTACCTTCAGGTGCTGGCACTGGCAACTTCCAAAACAGGAAGTACCCTCCCCTATATAAGCCCCTCCCATCCGAGAGCACCTCAGTTTTGTAGCAAAGCAATACGTGTCCCCAAAAGAGGGGTGGGAGCTCTGTGTCCCGTGATGTACTCCAAGAAAAGGATTTTACAGGTAAGCTGTTTTAAAAATCCTACTTTCTTGTTCATACATCACGGGACACAGAGCGGCATAGTCATTACTATGTGGGACGTCCCAAAGCAATGCCAAATGAGGGGGGGGGATATACCATACATAAGCTGGGCGCCATCAGGCATGAGGATCTTTTGCGGCCTGCAACACACTGCGCCCAAAGGCGACATCCTCCTGACTTCTAACGTCCACCTGGTAGAACCTAGTAAACGTGTGTACTGAAGACCATGTTGCGGCCTTACAAATTTGAGCCAGGGAGGCCTGGTGATGCACTGCCCATGAAGTTCCAACTGCTCTCGTGGAGTGCGCCCTAACTTTGAACGGAGGCGGTCTACTTCTCAAGCCATAGGCTTGTATTATGACCTGTCGAATCCACTTGGCTAAAGTAGATTTTGATGCTGCCTGACCCTTTCTGGGGCCTTCCGGCAGAACAAACAAAGAATCCGTTCTACGAATCTGAGCAGTGGCTTTTAGATAAGCTTTAACTGCTCTTACTACATTCAAAGAATGCAATAACTTTTCCTCTACCGAGCTCGGTTTGGGGAAAAGAAGGAAGAACCACATCCTGGTTCAAGTGAAACCTCGATACCACCTTAGGAAGAAAGGTTGGGTGAGGACGTAATACTACTCTGTCCTCATGAATAACCAGATATGGCTCTTTACAGGACATGGCGGCTAATTCCGACACTCTTCTAGCCGAGCATATGGCTACTAAAAATATCAATTTTCTGGTGAGTAGAACCAAGGAAATGTGCCGCAAAGGTTCAAATGGCTGCTTCTGCAGAACCGACTGAACCAAATTTAGATCCCATGGACATATGGGAGCTTTAATCGGTGGAATAATACGAGTCACCCCTTGCATAAAGGATTTGACAAGTGAATGCATAGCCAGGGGCCTTTGAAATAGTATTGATAAGGCCGAAACCTGACCCCTGATAGTTACTTAAGGCAAACTTCCTGTCTACAGCCCACTGTAGGAAGTCCAGAATTCTGCCTATAACGTACTTACGTGGATGCCACTTTCTGGCCTCGCACCAAGTGATGTACGCCTTCCAAACTCTATAGTAGATCTGCCTGGATACAGGCTTCCTGGCATTGATTATAGTTGATACCACAGAGTTAGAGAGACCTCTCTTCTTTAGGATGTGGGATTCAATAGCCAGGCCGTTAAACTTAGAGTTAGTAAGGAAGGGTGGTATATCGGCCCTTGCGAAAGCAGGTCCGGACGACGTGGAAGGGTCCAAGGACTCCCCACAGACATTTTGATGATCTCCGCGTACCAGGCCCTTCGGGGCCACGCTGGAGCCACCAAGATCACCGGCTTCTTTTCCAACCTGACTCTGCGAAGGAGTCGAGGCAACAATTGTAGCGGAGGGAATGCATATATCAGTCTGAACTGATTCCAAGGGAACACCAGAGCATCCAAGCCGCAAGCGAGGGGATCCCTTGTCCGGGAGACAAATCTGTCCACCTTTACGTTGAATCTGGATGCTAGCAGATCTACATCCGGTGTTCCCCACCGCTGACATATTGCTCGGAAGACCTCGGGATGAAGGGACCATTCCCCTGGGCATAACTGTTGGCGACTTAGAAAGTCCGCCTTCCAATTCTCCACCCCTGGAATGAAGACAGCTGATATACATGGGACATGCTTTTCTGCCCATTCCAGGATGTGACTTACTTCCCTCTGGACTGCACGACTCCTGGTGCCTCCCTGATGATTGATATATGCCACTGCTGTGGCATTGTCTGATTGAATTCTGACAGGGGACCCTTGGAGTCTGGATGCCCAGGCTACTAGGGCATACCGGGCTGCTCGTATCTGTAAGAGATTGATGGGCAGGGTTTTTACTACATTTGACCATCTGCCCTGGAGAGACCATTGCTCCAGTACTGCCCCCCAGCCTATAAGGCTGGCATCTGTAGTGACCACCTTCCAGGATATCGGACTGAAGGGTTTTCCCTTGTGGAGATTCTGGGGGATCAACCACCAGCAGAGACTCTTCCGAACGGAAGGGGACAAAGCCATCGGGAAGTCTAGAGCCTGAATTTTTCCGTTCCAGGCTGACAATATGGCCCTCTGTAAATTCCTTGAGTGGAATTGGGCGTATGGCACAGCTTCGAATGATGCTACCATCTTTCCTAGCAGCCTCATGCACAGGCGTATGGACGGCTGTCTTTTTGCACAAAGCAGACGGACCAAGCCCCTCAAAGAGGATACCTTGTCTAGAGGTAAGAAAATCTTCCTCTGGTCTGAATCCAGCCGTAGCCCTAGATATACCAGGCTTTTTACTGGCTGTAGGGCTGACTTGTCCAGGTTGATGACCCAACCGTGAGATTCTAGATACTTGATTGTATCGACAATTACCACTTCTAGCTTGGCAACTGAGTGGTCCATCAACAACAGGTCGTGTAGGTATGCCATTATCGTTACACCTCGTGTTCTTAGATCGGCCAACAGTGGGGCCAGAATTTTTGTGAACACTCGTGGTGCTGTGGCCAGACCGAATGGTAAGGCTCTGAACTGAAAATGGCACCCTTCTACTGCAAAGCGTAGAAATTTTTGATGACCTGGAAAGATGGGAACATGCAAGTAAGCATCTTTGATGTCGACCGAGGCTAACCATTCCTCCCCCTGTAGGGCAGCGGTGACCGATCGGATCGACTCCATCCGGAAGGACCGGACGTTTAGAAATTTGTTTAGACTCTTTAGGTCCAATATGGGTCTTATGTCCCCGTTTGGTTTCGGGACTGTGAAAAGGTTTGAGTAGAAACTCAACCCCCACTCTTCCATAGGAACCTCCATAATTACTCCTTGGAGCAATAGTTGTTCTAACGCCACTAGGAGACACCTTCTTTTCAGAGGGTCTTTTGGCATGCCTGACCACATAAAATGGGAAGGAGGAGACTCTTAACTCCAACTTGTATCCCCGAGTTACTGCGGAGAGCACCCATCTGTCTTTGATCGTCTCCCGCCAGGTCTCTGTGAACAACTCAAGTCTTCCCCCCACCCGTTTGAGTGGGGGCAGCCCTTCATAGGCTTGACTTGGAGGCTGGTTTAGTACCTCTTCGGATCCAGGGCTTTTTATTACCCTGTGACTGTCCCTGATTTTTACCTCCTGAGTTTGACCAAGGAGGCCGTCGGAACTGCTTAGTAGCAGACGTCCCAGGGATAGGAGAGGTAGTCCTCTTAAAAGACGGACCCCTAGACCTCTTTTTAATTGGTAAGAGAATACTTTTACCACTGGAAATCTTCTGGATATATTTATCCAGGTCTTCGCCAAAAAGGCGTTCTCCATGAAATGGGAAGCCAACTAAGAGCTTCTTACAGGGAGCCTCAGCAGACCAGTTCTTGAGCCACAGAAGCCTACGCATATGTACCAAAGACAGCGTGAGGCGGGAGGCCTGATGGATAGAATCCTTGATGGCGTCAACCGCAAAGCATAATGCTCTAGGCAGATCAGCCAGAGCCTGGGCCTGCTGGTCTGGCAAATCCCTCAGGACCATTTTCATTTGATCCTTTAAAGCTTGGCAGACCCCAATAGCTGCCACTGCTGGCTGTGTAACAGCCCCTGCTGTGGAAAAAGCAGATTTTAATAAAGATTCCAATTTTTTATCTACTGGATCTTTGAACATTTGAACATTATCTACTGGACATGTCAGTGATTTGTTCACAGAAGAAATGGCTGCGTCCACCGTAGGAACATTCCATCTCTGGGTGAATTTTTCCTCCATGGGATAGATCACCTGAAATTTCTTAGGTGGAACAAATAGTTTATCAGGATGTTCCCAGTCCTGGTATATAAGTCCTTCCAATAATGGATGAATTGGAAAGGAGCAATTAATCTGGGGAGCTTTTAGCGACCCCAACGAGGAGACAGCAGTAGTTGATGGTTCAACAAGAGGCATTTTAAATGCAGATCGAACCATGTCAGTTAGGGTCTGGACCCACAATCTTTCAGTCTGTGATGCTGAAAATGGTTCATCTACTGTCGATTCCTCAAAAACAGAGTTAACCTCCTCCTGATCCCCTTCAGGAAGGTCAGTCCCTTCCTGGGACTGTTGCTCTGCCAACAGGCACTCTAATGGAGGGGATGGAGATCTGGCGCGCTTTCTTTCCTGTAGAGAAGAAGCGATCAATGCTGCCAATCTCTGCTCCAATCCCTCCAGAGTTGAGGCAAAAACCTCCTCTGTTATATATGCAGGAGCAGGTGGACTGAGGACAGCCGCAGTACCTGGCACTCCCGGGGGTTCCTTATGGGTATTAACCTCTGATTTCTCAGGGGAGGAAGGTGCAGATGACTGCTCCAGATCCTCAGAGCCCGATGGAGACCCCCTACACTTCCTGGGAGGTATATCTCGGAGTTTTTTAGGCGGCATATTCCTTAGTTCAAAGCTGAGGTATTCCAGCCGCAATACACCCCTTTACTGAAATAGTCTAATGCAATTTGCTGCTATGTACATCAGTGGGTGTCTACTAATGCGTCTTTCTGGGGATGCCTGTATCAACCGCCCGCTGTAAGCCCCTATACCATGCTACCAGCTCCTTTTCATGCTCTGTGTCCATAGCAAGCAGCGTGGACTGAGTCCTTTTATCTTGCTGGGACGCCCACACATGCGCAGAAGCGCTGGGCGCACAGAGCGCGTCATCCGCCAGGCTCCGCCCCCTTTTTTGAAGCTAAATCTTATAAAAGAAAGCGTGTGTGCGCGCGCAGCGCGCTCTTGGCGCCATGTAGGGAGAGGAGCCAGGGTCCCTGTTTCACCAGGACTCGGGGATGGAAGCAAACTACTTGGCAGCATGACAGAGGAATGCAGCTTCCCTGATAGAGAGCTCACTCATCTGCCTGGACTTTCACCATGGAAGGAATAGTCCCAAGAAAAAAAGACGTTCCACAGCGGCCTCTAGTGGACAAACACAGGTACCGCACTTTTGTCTTTTTTTTTTTTTTTAAAACCTCCTTTATGAAAAACATTTCTAGGTTTACAGTTTTTAAAACTTCCTTTATGAAAAGACATTTCTAGGATTTCTTAGGCATATACAGCTATTAGCGGGAATACCTTTAGGTAACAGGCAGAAAGACATATTAGGCTTGGGGGTCCCCTCAATAGAACCAAGTTCCTGAGGGGCCCCCACTTACCTTTTCCCCGCCGCAGGACTTTGTTTGGTCCACAGAAGCCCAAACTTCACCTCTCACGGCAGGCATTGTACTAGACCTTCAGGGACCGGGTTCCCAAGGATTCCACTCCCCTGGACCTGTATAGCACCCTGCACAGATAGCCTCTTGGTTTTGGGTATGACCAGAGCTCTGGATCCCAGGGTCCAGCCCTCCTAAGAGAGGCATTACAGGCAAAACCCTGCTCTTCTCTGCAAGGCCCGGGTACCGACCGTTTAGCTATGAAGCTTTTTTGGTCGGATCCGGAATAGCTTGCTAAGGCCCAGAGAACCTGTACACAAGCCCAGATGAATACATGTTAACCTTGGCCAACACCTTAGACACTGGCAAAAAACTGAGGTGCTCCCGGATGGGAGGGGCTTATATAGGGGAGGGTACTTCCTGTTTTGGAAGTTGCCAGTGCCAGCACCTGAAGGTAATTCTATATAACCCACATAGTAATGACTATGCCGCTCTGTGTCCCGTGATGTATGAACAAGAAAAGTGGGGAGCGGGGCTTTTTCGCTCCCTTGCGCTCACACACTGCTTCCTCCTGGTCAGATTAATGATTCCAGGACTGCCGACAACTGGTCCCCAAGGACCGCAGGTGCAGGAGCACTGCCAGTTGTCTCTAACAGTGTGAAGAAACAGGTGAACCAGACTCCAATATTGCCACCCTCTGAGACCTTATTCACCATTACAGTGAATTATACAGCCCACCCACAGGCCGTGCTGGGGCTGAGGAGGGGATACCTGGAGTACTCACCACCCCTAGGGACCGCTCGGTACCGCTGTATGAGCCGCGCTGTATGAGTCGCGCTGTATGAGTCGCGCTGTATGAGTCGCGCTGTATGAGTCGCGCTGTAGTGCGGGTGCAGCCTGAGGTGAAGAATCTGTGAGGATGTGGGCATTTTGTGCCGTTCAGCAGCGCTGCTAGAGGCTGAAAACGAAACTAAAAGTGCCGCGGCTACAAGAAAATGCCCGCCGGGCACCAGTATAACTGTGTATTAAGCCCCAGCAAAATGGCCGCCAATGGCGCACTTTTAAAAAAAATAAAACACTGCGCCAATGGCGCACAGAAAGAAACACAGCCATTCCCCCAGAACACTTCCCAAGCAAAATAACAGTCATGGAGCGGCCCCCCCAGGGCAGAGTGACCCCCCAAGCATCCCCACACAGCACAACAGGGTGCAGAGAGCAGCATAACAGGGGGGAGACAGGGAGAACCCCCCACACACAGAAACACAGCCAGCATGTACTCACCTTGCAGCAGGAGAGACTACTTACCCGTCCCGCAAGCACCTTGGAGAATACCCCCGGTGCCAATAGAGGGACCCACTGGCTTGTTTCAGACAGACCTATCACAGAGTCGTACTGCGTAGCTGTCGGCCCGGTCCACCGCGAAAGATACAGTAGGTACTGTTCGATCTTGAGAGGACCGCGGGAGCATGAAAGCAACCCGGCCACCCCTGGAGCCATGGGGTATGTCGTGAACTGAGTCTCACGCCACAAGGCGAGGATCAGCACGCTCGATGGTCGGACAGGGAAGACTACGAGGATACCCAGCCGACAGTTGATCGAAGGTCTCAAAAATAAAATAATAAAATTCCCAAAGGAATAAAATTTAAAAAAGTTAAATCTTCCAGGAGACTGGCTCCTGAGAGAGCCATGTCTTCTCCTTCTGCTAGGCAGAAAAAAACTGGGGCTGTTAGCTGCAGGTGGAAGGGTAATGTCCAGAGGGACCGCCCCCCTGGGCGGGGCTGTTCAGCTCTGGCTTGTTCTACAATGTTTTAACCTCTAACATTCTGCCTAGGTCTTCTCCTGCGAGCAGGGACATATACCCCACATGTAATCAGTATGAGAGCTGCGTCGGTCCATGGACGATAAGAGAAAAGTTCTCCCCTCCATCCATGTAAGGTACTGGTCGCAGTATGAAGTACGACTGCTGTTATTGGGGGAACAACCAAAGCAGGAGTGGACAGCTGAGTTAAGCAGGCTGATCCGGGCAGAGATGCGGTTGGACGAGAGCTACAGAGCACTCCGGTGGTATGTACCCCAAGAGTGTCCATGGTCAGCAGATGACAGCCCCACAGAAGGCTTTGATTATGATGGCCTGGGATTGTTGTATTGGAGGCTGTCCAGGGACCCTGACTTTGGGAGTGATCGGGAGTGGCGTTTGGAGGAAATAATGTGGAGCACAGAGAGCGAAGACTGATGTCTCGGAAAGGCACTGGGGCAGCGGAAGATTTGGAGTTTCTGGCCGTTAAGGAATGGGAGCTGGAGATCACCTACAGACAGCTGCTAGACTCTGCTCAGCAGCAGGGTGGGGCTGCCTTTGCTTGGGACTATCAGGTAATACCAGTTGACAACTCTGAAATCCTGGCTGAAGAATCGGCAGTGGAAAATCTGGAGAGTTCCATCCCCAAAGCTGAAGTACTGACTGACCTTGAGGATCCTGTTTCTGCTTGGGATGACCTTGGATGGAATGGAGGAATGTACCTGTCCAGCAGCATGCCAGAGAATCAGCAGTGGAAAATCTGGCGATTGCCATCCCCAAAGACGAAGCGGATGATGTGGAGTCCCCAGCAGAAGTGTTGGCAACAGGGCAGAGTGCTACCAACCTCTGCCCAGCACCGGCAACAACTGTGGAGTTCCAGGGAGCCGGGGCAGTTGGCCCCTCTCTCCAGCAACAAGCTGAGGTAGTAAAGCTTTTACTCCCAGCTGAATCACTGGCAGCATGCTACTGGCCTCTGCACACAACTGCAGCTTGAGCTAATATCGGGGGATGGGACTGCAGTCTCCACTCACAGCAACCCAGCAGAAGAGCTGGCAACAGAGCAGATTGCCGCTGACCTCTGCCCTCAACTAACAGAAGAGGGAGTTCCTGTGGTAGTGGATAGGACTTCGGTCTTCACCGACACAACCCCAGAAAATGGTGCGACACAGACAGGAGGATGTCAGCCTTGCTTTGCAAGCACTAGGGGATTTTCACCTACCACAAGTGGATGGGACTTCAGTCTCCACTTGTATACTCCAGGGATGCTGGGCAGTTGGCCCAGATCCCCAACAGCATGACGGACTGAGCCCAGTCACCCTGTCTTCTCTCCAGCGGCTGAAAGGACTCCTGGGAGAAGGGCCAGTCCAGGCCTCTCCCCAGCGGCGGGTAAGTTCTCTGAGAGAGGCAGAGGTTGGCTGGGTGAGTAATGCTCTGTTTGGCGCAATTTATTTGGGGTACTGTGTGGTTACAGGCATTAGAGGAATGGAACTATAAACGAACTTTGTAGTCAACCCGTCTGGGGTCTCCTCCTGTGTTAGTCTCCTGCCGAAAGGAGAGAGATGCAACGGGAGGGCCCGTGGAACCCAGAATCCCTTAGAAAGTATGGGATATCCTTGCTTCAGATCCCCATGCACCTCTTATGTCTAAATTACCCTATGTCCATTAGGGGCATAGGGTAACTGAGAAAATATATCTTGGACTACTTCAAATGGGACAGTAATATTCATTAACAAGAACTCTCAAGAAATATGAAGATGTTATCCCCTGTGTGCTGTGAGGTCTATGCCCAGGAAGTATAACTCCTTATTTGGGCATTCCAGGAAGTTCAATTTAAGAGTCATTAGATCTCATTGTTGCTTGTGCTAATTGACCCTGCAATTGTGTGAAGGTGTATTTGTGATAATGTTGATTGTGTCTTCTGAAACAGACAGCAAGTCTAGCCTAAAGGTCATGTCTCTGAGTCATGAGCTGCTGTAAGGGATTAGTTAATTAGCTCATGTTAATTAGGTCTGGTCACAGGTGTATTTTCAGAGTAATATGAGCAGGATATGTATGCACCTCCTCTTTTACTGTATATAAGCCTGTAGCCTTTCAATAAAGATTGTGATTCCTGCTTGAACCTCATACAGAGCGTCGTCTCGTATTTGGGGGAGAATTATTCATCTGGCTTTCTTGTTTGCCTGACTGGAGTGTCTGATAGCCGCCTTGTGTTCGGGAATAAAATATCCTAAACGACGTTAACCCCTTTCATACACGGGGTGTCGTTACAATTATAATAATCTGCTTCCCGTATTTGGGGTGCTACTCCTGCAATGTGCAAAATGTGAATGCAGCCTTAGACCAGGAGATGGGGGGGGGGGGGGGAACAAAAACACAACAGGGAGGAAAACATCTGTACACACCAGGCTCCCTATTGTCTACAAAACATTTGTCCTTTTCTCAGATCAGAAGGATTATGTTAATTACAGGGAGATGAAAAGGATTCCTTCTGATATGCATTTTGAGCTACAGGGAAATATAAGCTACGGTAGCTCTTCCTGGTTGTACAGAATACCCTAGAGACAGACAAAATGGATATATAAATCCTGTCCATGGTAGTCATGCAGTATTTGTATTTGCTGTGATGACTGGGTGTCAATGTCAGAAACCCTACCTCTGACCAAGCCCTCACAACCGGCTGGTCTATATAACCTATGGCCACTTAAGCTTCCTCAAGGCAGGTGAGGTGACCATCCCAGTGGTGACTGGCTGGGTTAGAGTCCACCTCACATCCATATTACTAATAAAATGAGCAGCAAGAAAAACAAATGGTGTGTTTTTTGGTTGGGAGCTTGTATATTCCTGTTTTTTCTCCACTAACTTTATAGTTAATAGCCAAATGTATGTATGTCGTCCTTATATTTTTGTAATTATTACCTTTGAACATAATAACTGGACGCCTAGGGAAATTTCTCAATTAAAAGTGCCTTCTTTGTTCTAAGCTAAGAATGCTTACTCCTAGAGAAATTGGTGCATTATGTTAGCAGTGTCTGTATGCTTGGCATAAGTTCATTGTTGATCTGTACAAAATTGCATTTCATGGCTGAGGCTTGCATGTAGATCAGCGTCTGTGTGTGTAAACCAGCAGATCTGCCAGACAGGTGTGTGTATGTGGTTGCCTAGCAGTCCAGTCAGTCCAGCTGAAAAACTGCAGGTGGTGGAAAAACAACATGGCCCGTACACACAATCCGAAAAAATTGGACGATAGGATCGTCCTTTTTTTTGCATGCTAGTCGCATATCGAAAATGGAGAGGTTACTAAAGTTACGAAAATTCATGTACGACAGAATTAAAAAAAAAAAAAAAAAAAAAAAAAAAAAAAAATCGCAAGTGATGTCATGTGTTGTAGTGTATTTGTATTGTATTTTCAAACGACAACTGAACCGAATAAACGAAAATCGTATGATCTGGTATCATACGAGAATTTTTTTTGTCCAATTGGATAATATCAGATAAACTGTCGTCATCGGCTCTCAAGCTCTGTACCAACGATCCAATTATTGTATGATCACTTCGAAAGCAGTATTTTTCATCCGATTTGCAGATCGTGTGTACGGGCCATAAGGCTGGCCATATATGGTTCGAATCTCGGCTGGCTCAGCAGGAACCGATATTCGAACCATGTATGGGCAGGCTGAATGTACCAAGTTGATGGACACTAGCAATAATCATTGTCTTGTCACAGCAGGGACGGCTCCCCCACCCCGGGACAATACAAGGTCTCGGCAGGAGGGATTCCCCCGTCAGCACTGTCTGTCTGTGTTGATGAGGAAATCGTGTAAATTTCATTTCTGGAAAGAAATTTGTATGTCTGGTGTACATGTGGCAGTGGGAAAAGTAATAACAAAAAGGATTTAAGCTTCCAGGATAGCTTGAGGAATCTCAGAAGTGTGTGTCAATCTGCTCTAAAGACTTGAGTGCACCAGATTGTATGCAAGATCTGTATCCCGTGTGTGTTCAGCCAACTCGGTTTTGTCCCTCTAGTGGTGCCACACATTGCTACAGTAACTGTATCCCTATGGGTTTAACCTTCCCAAAGTACACTCCTCATTCCTCCTCCACCAAACAAGGTCTTGGCTCCGATTATCGGGTCCCTGTGGTTGTGTTTCCTTGGTATCTGGTGGCAGTGGCGAGAGATTGGTTGTTTTACAGTTGTTACCCGTGTCCAGATTGGGGAATTTTGTGTTGTCCCGAAAATCTGCCAGCATGCGAGTCGATTTATGAGAACGCGCAGCAGAAAGCAATACCTTGCGTATCAATCGGCCTTCCCTCATCCCTGTAGCCTCAGTACCCCCCTTCTGTGACACACTCAGCCACACTTGGAAGATGTTTTACATAGTTACTAAATCAAACTGCAGCATCTTGCCACCATTCTGTTCTGTGTAATCTATCTCTCATGTACCAAAGGGATTGGGAAAGGCTTATTGGGCTCCCACAGAAGGCAGTATAGGAACCAGTAAACACATTGGTCTTCATTTTCATGGGTTTAGATTTCAGATTATGAAGAATACATGTGGTAACCACAGGAATATGCCTGCCAGATAAATGTCAGGGTTAAAAATGACAGCCACTCGGATGGATAGCTTGCATGCAAAAGTCAGTGCACAGTGCACTTATCCGTTTCAGACACTCACTGCAAAAAGGAAACTGGAATGTGGTTGCTTTGGCAAGGTCTTCACTTCATATCTTGGGCAGAGGTAGTGCCCAAGTACACTAGGTGGCAGACAGATATTGAGTAGAGGTCTACCATCAACATATTAGAAAGCCAGTATGATGCAGCTGGGGTTTCTCTGGCAATTAAGTGCTGGTTCCCAGGCAGTTTTACCAAGTCGTCAGCACAGTATATCCAACAGAAGACTGCACCAATGGATTCAGTTACAATAATACACAATGCTTAGAATGAGATTTGCTAGGATGTTCTCATTATATGCAAGTTCTTCACAACTGGGTGCTGTCTTGGGGAATCTCTTAACAGAATTCATACATTAAAGGGTGCTCATATGACCGTGTGCTCCTCCTCCTTGCTCTATGTATAGCCAGGTAAAAGTGCATTGAGGTCACATGATGCAAGGACACAGTGTAAACACAAAACCGTGAATGTGGAACTACACTTACCTTGTCTATTACTATTTGTCATAGTGATCATGCTTCCATCTTCTGCAAACCCATTCTCCAGGTTTTCCAAAATCTGTCATTTAAAAAAAAATAAAAAAAAAAAAAAAAATTAGTATTTAAAGGACCACAATACCTAAATGTAAGTCTGGAATAACACGCTGATTAAATATGTACACAGAACAAAAGAGAAGATTAGTAGTAATATCAACTGATGATCAAGGCTATATGCCAAAACGTGTTGGCCCTATTTAATACCGACTATCATTTCAATAAAGATCTTCTAATGGATTTTGGAGTTGCCAGCAACATTTGTTTTTGAATGATTAGTTGTAAAATCACCTGCTGTTTGCACAATTTCATGTAGTATTTTTACCTATGAATCCCTAATAAAAATGGGAGCCCTCCACTGCTGTTTAATTGGTTGATGAGCCTAAACCTGAACTCTAGGCAGATATAAAAAAGTTACTAATAAAACGCAACTCTGTATTCATGAATGTGTCATTTTTTGAATGCATGCAGTGCAAGTACCTGAATGTGACCAGGTAGCAGCCTCTTGCAATCCCATGCACAACAGAGCTCAGACTGGAGGAGGAAGAAACAGCACAAGCTGCCAGTCATGTGCCATCAAGGAACCTGCTGATAGGAGGAAAGTGCAGAGTGACGGAGAGAGGTGTTCATCATCCTGCAATTTCTCCTTTCATTCCCAAGTTGAATGCTGGGGGCGGGACAAGACCTATAGGTGTTACTTACGTAATTGCAGAAGAGATAGATCTGGTCTCATCTCTTGCCAGACACGACTGTATGGCAAAGCTGTGTATGTATTTCGCAGGCTGCCTGAAGTTTAGAATTGATAGCCAACAAAATATTTTTTTTCCTTCATCTTAGTTCTGGAGGTATAAAAAGCTTTGCTATGTGATGTCTTACAGCGGGGGTGCTCAACCTTTTGAAGAGCGAGGGCCACTTAACCAATTCTGGACAAAGCCTATTTTTGCTATTTTTGACACTTGATGCTTACAAGTTAAAATCAGTATTTTTTGCTAGAAAATTACTTAGAACCCCCAAACTAATAAATTCTATACATATATATACAGGTCCTTCTCAAAAAATTAGCATATTGTGATAAAGTTCATTATTTTCTGTAATGTACTGATAAACATTAGACTTTCATATATTTTAGATTCATTACACACAACTGAAGTAGTTCAAGCCTTTTCTTGTTTTAATATTGATGATTTTGGCATACAGCTCATGACAACCCAAAATTCCTATCTCAAAAAATTTGCATATTTCATCCGACCAATAAAAGAAAAGTGTTTTTAATACAAAAAAAGTCAACCTTCAAATAATTATGTTCAGTTATGCACTCAATACTTGGTCGGGAATCCTTTTGCAGAAATGACTGCTTCAATGCGGCGTGGCATGGAGGCAACCAGCCTGTGGCACTGCTGAGGTGTTATGGAGGCCCAGGATGCTTCGATGGCGGCCTTAAGCTCATCCAGAGTGTTGGGTCTTGCGTCTCTCAACTTTCTCTTCCCAATATCCCACAGATTCTCTATGGGGTTCAGGTCAGGAGAGTTGGCAGGCCAATTGAGCACAGTAATACCATGGTCAGTAAACCATTTACCAGTGGTTTTGGCACTGTGAGCAGGTGCCAGGTCGTGCTGAAAAATGAAATCTTCATCTCCATAAAGCTTTTCAGCAGATGGAAGCATGAAGTGCTCCAAAATCTCCTGATAGCTAGCTGCATTGACCCTGCCCTTGATAAAACACAGTGGACCAACACCAGCAGCTGACATGGCACCCCAGACCATCACTGACTGTGGGTACTTGACACTGGACTTCAGGCATTTTGGCATTTCCCTCTCCCCAGTCTTCCTCCAGACTCTGGCACCTTGATTTCCGAATGACATGCAAAATTTGCTTTCATCCGAAAAAAGTACTTTGGACCACTGAGCAACAGTCCAGTGCTGCTTCTCTGTAGCCCAGGTCAGGCGCTTCTGCCGCTGTTTCTGGTTCAAAAGTGGCTTGACCTGGGGAATGCGGCACCTGTAGCCCATTTCCTGCACACGCCTGTTCACGGTGGCTCTGGATGTTTCTACTCCAGACTCAGTCCACTGCTTCCGCAGGTCCTCCAAGGTCTGGAATCGGTCCTTCTCCACAATCTTCTTCAGGGTCCGGTCACCTCTTCTCGTTGTGCAGCGTTTTCTGCCACACTTTTTCCTTCCCACAGACTTCCCACTGAGGTGCCTTGATACAGAACTCTGGGAACAGCCTATTCGTTCAGAAATTTCTTTCTGTGTCTTACCCTCTTGCTTGAGGGTGTCAATGATGGCCTTCTGGACAGCAGTCAGGTCGGCAGTCTTACCCATGATTGCGGTTTTGAGTAATGAACCAGGCTGGGAGTTTTTAAAAGCCTCAGGAATCTTTTGCAGGTGTTTAGAGTTAATTAGTTGATTCAGATGATTAGGTTAATAGCTCGTTTAGAGAACCTTTTCATGATATGCTAATTTTTTGAGATAGGAATTTTGGGTTGTCATGAGCTGTATGCCAAAATCATCAATATTAAAACAAGAAAAGGCTTGAACTACTTCAGTTGTGTGTAATGAATCTAAAATATATGAAAGTCTAATGTTTATCAGTACATTACAGAAAATAATGAACTTTATCACAATATGCTAATTTTTTGAGAAGGACCTGTATATACATTATATATTGTGAGGGGGTTAGCTCGGCAGCGGGTGTGTGTGACCCCCGGGATGGGCTCCCCACCCAAAAACAGGCCCAGCAGACGGAGGTTGTGGTTTTCAAAATCAAAAAGGTGCGGTTTAATTTTCTATTTACAGTGACAAAAACACAGCAAGGCAAAAAAAAACATAAACAAAATAAATCCTGGTCAACTTGACCTCTGACTAAACATACAGGTTTCCTAACTAACAACTGGGATCAGCCTAGTGCTGTCCTAGTCCCTAAGTCCCTGGTTTTAAATGTCCAAGCAAATATATAGCCACACAGGCTTTCTCTCACCGCACAGGGGTTCACTCTCCCTAGACAGTCCACACAGGTCTGCTTCCAGGCATGAGCTAACATCTAATGAAGCTGGGAATTCTTATAGAGGCCTAAATGAGCTGACAAGCTTCAGCTGGTCTCATCCACTCCCTGTCTGCACGACGCCCAGCCCTCTCCCTAGAGGTATGAGTCATCCATGAGCCCACTAGTCTCAGCTGGGCTTATACAACTCTCCACCTAGCTGTATAAGTCGGCGTAAAGCCTGAATCTGGGCGAAATATATCTACCCCCCTGGATGCAACCAGGTGACTTTACCTTCCTGCTGTCACATACCCCCCCCTCTTGTTTTAACCTCGGGGTTGGAACACCAGCAATCAGGCATTCATGTACTCGAGACAAAGCATCCACATTCCCCATTTGAACGCCAGGGCGATGCTTTACTGTGAAGTTGAATTCCTGGAGGGCCAGGAACCACCTATTCACTCTTCTATTTGTTTCCTTGTTTTGAGCCATCCACTTTAACGGAGCGTGATCCGTAACCATGTCAAAGTGCCTACCTAGCAGGTAGTACCGAAGGGAATCTAGAGCCCACTTCACCGCTAAACACTCCTTTTCAACGGTGGCGTAATTTACCTCATGGGACTTCAACTTCCTGCTGAGGTAAATGACTGGGTGCTCTTCCCCGTTCCAGACCTGGGACAATACTGCTCCTAACCCCACATCTGACGCATCACTTTGTACGACAAAGTCTCTAGAGAAGTCGGGTGAGTACAACACTGGCTGGCTACATAAGGCTTGTTTCAAGAATTGGAATGCTGCCTCAGCCTCGGGGGTCCATTTAATCATGACCGACCCTTTCCCCTTCGTCAGGTTGGTTAGGGGCACAGCCTTAGAAGCAAAGTGGGGAATGAATCGCCGATAATACCCAGCGATTCCCAGAAAGGCTCGTACCTGCTTCTTGCTGTTGGGACGTGGCCAACTCTGGATGGCCTCGACTTTGTTGAGTTGGGGTTTTATTACTCCCCTCCCAATGGTGTACCCAAGATATTTGGCCTCCTCCTGCCCAATGGTACACTTCTTGGGGTTAGCCGTAAACCCTGCTTCCCGAACAGAGTCCAGGACTGCTTGCACTTTTGGCAGATGTGAGGCCCAATCTGTGCTATGGACAATTATGTCATCCAGGTAAGCCGCAGCATACTTCCGATGGGGCCTCAGCATCTGGTCCATTTTCCGCTGGAATGTGGCCGGCGCATTCTGTAACCCGAACGGCATTCTTTTATATTGGAACGCCCCGTCTGGGGTTACAAATGCGGTTTTCTCTTTGGCCGACTTGGCCAGGGGGATTTGCCAATACCCTTTTGTGAGGTCAAGAGTCGTCATGTATCGGGCTGTTCCCAGCCGGTCGATCAACTCATCTATACGTGGCATGGGGTAGGTGTCAAATTTTGTAACTTTGTTCAACTGACGAAAATCGTTACAAAATCGCCAGCTCCCATCCGGTTTAGGCACCAACACAATGGGACTAGACCAATCACTTTGGGACTCCTCTATCACCCCTAAGTTCAGCATTTTCTGTACTTCCTCCCGTATTGCCTCCCGTCGGGCCTCTGGGATCCGATAGGGTTTTAACTTCACCCTTTCACCGGGCGGGGTAATAATGTCATGCTCTACCCCAGATGTTTGTCCCGGCAGCTCAGAGAACACCTCCTTGTTGCGAAGCACAAACTCCTTAACCTCCTGTTGTTGGGGTTGTGACAAGGTGGCTGCGATTCCAACCTCAGGAATCACGCAACCAGTTTGAGCTGGTGACCAAGTGTCTGCGACTAGGGACTCTCTATCCCTCCAGGCTTTCAACAGATTAACGTGATAGATCTGTTCGGGCTTTCGCCTTCCTGGTTGTCTGACCTTGTAATTCACTTCGCTCACTTTTTCCATTATCTCGTAGGGGCCTTGCCATTTGGCAAGGAATTTACTTTCAACCGTAGGGACAAGTACCAATATCCTATCCCCCGGGGAAAAGGTACGGGTCTTGGCTCCACGGTTGTACACTCTCTGCTGTGCCAACTGCGCTTGGGCCAAATGTTCCTTCACGATGGGCATTACCTGTGCAATTCGATCTTGCATCAGGGCGACATGCTCAATCACACTCCTGTGGGGAGAACTCTCACTTTCCCAAGTTTCCTTGGCAATATCCAACAGCCCTCTTGGGTGTCTCCCATACAGTAACTCAAAGGGGGAGAATCCCGTAGAGGATTGGGGCACCTCCCTAATAGCAAACATCAAATAAGGAAGTAGACAGTCCCAATCCCTTCCATCTCTATCCACCACTTTCTTCAACATTTGTTTTAGGGTTTTGTTGAATCTTTCAACCAGCCCATCGGTTTGGGGGTGATACACAGATGTACGCAATTGCGTCACTTTGAACAATTTACACAGCTCTTTCATAACCCGAGACATAAAGGGTGTACCTTGGTCCGTAAGCAGTTCTTTACAAATACCCACCCGGCTAAAAACAAGAGATAGCTCTTTGGCTATGGTTTTGGCCGAGGTATTTCTGAGAGGGATCGCTTCTGGATAACGGGTGGCATAGTCCATTATAACCAATATGTACTGGTGCCCCCTAGCGGACTTGATTATAGGACCTACCAAATCCATTGCGATTCTCTCAAACGGGACCTCAATGATGGGTAGAGGGACCAGCGGGCTACGGAAATGTGGCATCGGGGCCGACCTCTGACACACAGGGCAGGAGGAACAATAATTTTCTATGTCCTTCATCACCCCAGGCCAATAGAATCTCTGTAATACCCTCTCTCGGGTTTTCTCTGTCCCCAGATGACCTCCAAGAATGTGCCCATGGGCCAACTCCAACACCAACTTCCTGTAAGGTTTGGGCACCACAAGCTGCTCAACGGTTTCTTCTGCCCTTTTTGCCACCCGATACAGTAGGTCCTTCTCTACGCTGAAGTATGGGTAAGTGCCGGTATTATCTGGGTTCACTAACTCGCCATCTATTTTCACTACGTTTTCCCGTGCCTTTATTAGGGCGGGGTCTTTCAACTGTTCTGTGGCAAAGTTTTCCCTGTGAACCTCAAGATCAGAAAACTCCACAGACGGTAGGTTTTCGTCTGAGGAGGTGGGCTCCTCTCCAGTTTCTTGAGTCTCCCCTGCCAATACTGACAAGGGAAATTCCGGAGAGTCCTCACCACTCTCAGGGGAGTTCTGGCTATCACATTCCTGGTACATAGGGGCACCAGTGGGGGGCTCAGGATCATCCCACAGTTCCCAGAACTTCGGAAAATCCCTTCCCACAATGGCGTCATGCGGTAACTGAGATACTAAGCCCACTGGATGAGAGAGGGTACCTCTGGGGGTCTCGAAACACACTGTAGTCACTGGATACTCTCGGGTGTCCCCATGCACACAAATAACGGCTACCTTGCTATTCCCAGAGACCTCTGTTTTAACTAACTCAGCCTTTATCAGGGTCACAAGGCTACCTGAATCCAGCAATACCACAACATTTCTACCATTAATACACATTTTGCATAAATGTTTCTCAGTTCCCCGAATGGCAGTGCATGCGACTGTCGCACACAGCGACTGACGTCTGCCCGTCAGAAAGTCACACTGCATGGGTTCCTCCACAACCGGGCAATTTGCTGCAATATGTCCCGCTTGCCGGCAGCGGTAGCAAACGATCCTTCTTGCGGCCTCTTGAGCCGCTGATTTCCCAGGCTGTTCTCGCCAAACTTGGGGTAGAGCTCCCACCCTCTCACTCTCTCCACCCTCACCCCTTGGAATCCTCTTATCCGCCCCTGGGGATGGTCTGGTCCTAGGGTGGAAAGTCCGAGTGTCTCTGGAAGAGGCCGTCAGGTTCTCTGTAGCCAAGTATTTCTCCACACGATCCACAAGACCATCGGCCGTCTCTGGGTCTCCATGGCTTACCCACTTTTGGATGGCAGTAGGAAGAGCTCTCAAAAACCGATCCATTACAACACGTTCCACAATCTTTGGTGCGGACAAAGTCTCTGGCTGTAGCCACTTTCTGCTCAGGTGAATGAGATCATACATTTGAGACCTGGGGGGTTTTCCAAGCTGGAAAGTCCAGTTATGCACACGCTGAGCCCGGACAGCCAGGGTGACACCCAGCCTTGCCAATATTTCAGCTTTTAGCATCACATAGTCTTTTGCTTGGTTAGGCTCTAGGTCATAGTAAGCTTTCTGCGATTCACCAGTTAACAGAGGAGCCACTAGTCCAGCCCACTGCTCCTCAGGCCACTTTTCTCTTTCAGCGGTCCTTTCAAATGTGGTCAAAAATACCTCTGGATCATCCTCTCCAGTCATTTTTGTCAATAAACGACTCACCCCAAAGGACGCGGTATTAGTGGGACGGCTTTCCTCACTGGTCTGCGGACGTTGCTGCATTACTGCTTCCATCTGTTGTTGTAGTCTCTGCTCTTGCTTCTGCAACAGGTCTATGAAGCGGGCCTCAGATTGCTGTTGGGCTTGTTGCTGAGCCTCCAGACTCTGTTGTAAAGTTGCAAGGCTCTGTTGATGAGCTTGCTGCTGGGCTGCAAGGCTCCTTTGCAAACCTGCATTTGTCTGCTGTTGATTGGCATTTGCTAGAGCCAGCTGTTTCAGTATCTCCTCCATGCTGGCTTAAAAAAAAACTGCCACTGGTTCTCCACCAACTGTGAGGGGGTTAGCTCGGCAGCGGGTGTGTGTGACCCCCGGGATGGGCTCCCCACCCAAAAACAGGCCCAGCAGACGGAGGTTGTGGTTTTCAAAATCAAAAAGGTGCGGTTTATTTTCTATTTACAGTGACAAAAACACAGCAAGGCAAAAAAAAACATAAACAAAATAAATCCTGGTCAACTTGACCTCTGACTAAACATACAGGTTTCCTAACTAACAACTGGGATCAGCCTAGTGCTGTCCTAGTCCCTAAGTCCCTGGTTTTAAATGTCCAAGCAAATATATAGCCACACAGGCTTTCTCTCACCGCACAGGGGTTCACTCTCCCTAGACAGTCCACACAGGTCTGCTTCCAGGCATGAGCTAACATCTAATGAAGCTGGGAATTCTTATAGAGGCCTAAATGAGCTGACAAGCTTCAGCTGGTCTCATCCACTCCCTGTCTGCACGACGCCCAGCCCTCTCCCTAGAGGTATGAGTCATCCATGAGCCCACTAGTCTCAGCTGGGCTTATACAACTCTCCACCTAGCTGTATAAGTCGGCGTAAAGCCTGAATCTGGGCGAAATATATCTACCCCCCTGGATGCAACCAGGTGACTTTACCTTCCTGCTGTCACAATATATATATATATATATATATATATTTATATTTATATTTATTAGGGGTGCCGAATTTAATCGGCGCATCGCGATTCGGGTGTCCCCGAAGCGGCATCGATGCAGGCGACCCTAATAATCAATGTTTACCCCCCATTACATCTACTCGCCGCAGCAAGTGGATGTAATGTAACACTAACAAACTGCAAGCCGCCGTCTGCCTACCTGAACAGCGTGTCATGCAGACAGACGGCGGCCATTGCAGTTTTCAAAAGCCGCGCCTCCCGAGTCCTCGTTGCCTGTGATAGGCGGAACACTCAATTTCCCAGCAGGCAGTGTGCCGCCTTTCACGGACATCTCCTCTCATCCTCGTCTGTGTTATGAGGATGAGAGGATATCCGTGATAGGCGGAACACTGAATGCTGGGAAATTCAGTGTTCCGCCTATCACAGACGACGAGGACTCGGGAGGCGCGGCTTTTGAATACTATGGAATGGCCGTCGGGACGCCGCAGATCAGGTAGGGGCATTAAAGCACGGGCACAGTGAGGCATTGGGCACAGTCAGGCATTGGGCACAGTGAGACACAGGGCACAGTGAGAGGCATTGGGCACAGTGAGAGGCACAGTGAGGCATTGGGCACAGTGAGGCACGGGCACAGTGAAGCATGTTTAGTCGATTTAAACAGCAATATAAACCAAATCTACAAAAGGAAAATATTTTATATGCAAAATTAAAGGCTAAGTTCACCTTTTCGGGCAAAATTTCAAACAGAATAAAAAAAATGGAGTACTTCATTTTTTTTTTTGGATGAAAACCATGCGCACTTGCGCTGTAATCGTGATGCATCGCGGAATCGAATCGTTGACATGATAATCGTAACCAAATAGAATCGTGAGGCCAGTGAAGATGCGCGCGTACACACATACACATATATATATATATATATATATATATATATATATATATATATATTTGAGGGCTGCAACCAACGATTATTTTCATAATCGATTAGTTGGTCGATTATTGTTTCGATTAATCGATTAATTGATTAATAACCGTAAAAAAAAAAAAAAAAAAAGGTCATTTTGCTGCGATTTGCATTTTTTCATATTTTTTTGGTCAATTTGTTGTTGGGCAGAATAAAAAACGCAAATTGCTGCAAAAACACATTATTACATGCTTTTCTGCAGCTTCTCTATTGAAGTATATTGAACCAAAAAAACAAAATGGCACCGTTTTGCATTTAAAAAAGTACTTGCCCTTTCCAAATACGCAGCAGCTGAAAAAATCATGGATGTGAACGTGTCCCATAGGAAACCATGTAAATGACCTGTAGTGTTTCTGCAAAAAGCACCAAAAAAAAAAAAACACAGAGGTGTGACCCAGGCCTGAGATGTTTAGTAACATAATGGGGTTAAAAAAAAAAAAAAAAAATTTGTACAAAAAGAGCAAATAAATCGCTGTAAGGTGTTCATTTTTTACTGTGGGGCAGTGAAAGCAATATTTACAGTAGCGATTTGCTCTTTTTGTACTGTAAAGGGCTAATTTTTAGTTTTTTTTTAACCCCATTATGTTACTGCCCGATTAATCGATTATGAAAATAGTAATCGATTAATTTCATAATCGATTAGTTGTCGATTAATCGATTAGTTGTTTCGGCCCTAATATATATTATATATACATACACACACACACACACACACACACACACACACCGTATATACTTGAGTATAAGCCGAGGCACACAATTTTACCACAAAAAAACTGGGAAAACGTATTGACGCGAGTATAAGCCTAGGGTGTCCATCTGCATGCCTCACTTTGCCTCACTGTGTCCATGCCTCACTGTGCCTTACTGTGCCCATGACTAGACGGACGTTTAACATGGGAGTCTATGGAAGGGGTGCCCGGTTTGAAAAATCGGTACTCCCCGACCGTAGGTCCCCCCGACAACAAACTTTGCACACTTGTAGATGAGAAATGGGGATACATGTGTGCCAAATTTGGGTCCAGAGGACCTACGACCGGCCAGTACCGGTTCCCCAAAGTCACCGGAGAAATTACCATTTAAACATGGGAGTCTATGGAAGGGGTGCCCAGCTTTGAAAAATCGGTGCTCCTCGGCCGTAGGTCCCCCGGACAACCAACTTTGCACACTTTTAGAGGAAGAGTGTGGCTACATGTGTGCCAACTTTGGGGTCCAGGGGACCTACGGCCGGCCGGTACTGGGTCCCCAAAGTCCGGGAGATCAGGCGCAAAAAGGTGACTCGAGTATAAGCCGAGGGGGGCATTTTCAGCACAAAATATATGTATGTTCTCAAGTGTTTACCATATGTTTACAATTTAAATAATTTGTTTTTTCTTTTCTTATACCCAATAGCTTGTTTCCAGTTTTAGTAAAACTATTTGGGCGTCCATTCCTGATGAAGCCTAGTAGGCGAAACTGTAGAAAATCTATGGACGTTTCATTCCAACTGTATATATCTGCGTGACCATCTTGACATTGGTATTAGGTATATACCTGTGATGGGCACGGGCACATATATGTATCAGTTTTTTTTTATGTATATTGTAATAAAAACCTTTTCTATTTTTATACATTTTCTGTCCTGTAAATTATTGTTCAATGTCTACAAGCACCTTTAAAGTCCCATATTCTACCTCTTTGTTATATATATGAAGCCATTTACTGTCTCACTACCTCTGTTGGAAGTTTACGCCAAGCACCAACTACCCTTTCAGTAAAAGTAAAATAATACTTCCGAAGATTAGTTTTGAACTTTCCTCCATATCAAAAAACAAACAAAAATAAAAACCCCACAGCACAAGGGCACCAACCAACATTGTTTTTTTTTTTTTTTCCTCCATAATTTTTTTATTGTATAACAAAAATAGCATACATTGAATATGCAATAACATCACATTTTCGGTTACAAAACCATATATTGTTACATAACTAAAATGAGATAAACGTAAAAGCAAACAAAGAATGTAATTCAGGCACCAACATTGTTGCGGCCGTAACTCTGATTTGCAGTGTCGTAAAAAAAGTAGGGTATGTTGCATTCGTCACACGATCCTGCCCGACAACACACGCCATTAAAGTGAATGGAGCCACGCCGCAACCATGTGCAGTGGATGCCGTTGCAGCACGGTGAAGAGGGATTTCCCTGTGAAAGCCTTTTTCAAACAGGCGTGTGGAAGGCAGCATATCACCTTCTGATAACCCAATAACTGCAGGCCAGCTACTGCTGACAAAGTGATCCATCATGGAACAGGAGTCTGTAGCTATGCTCTTGTGAAAGGAGCTTATTCGTAATCCTCTCCTTGCCTTGGTCCCAATCCCCATCAGGAAACATTTGTTTTTAAACAACAACCCTGACAAGGTAGCCCACAAGATGGAGGACATTTTGGAAACAACCATTCCGTATGGCTTGGTGTCCTATATACTTCCAGCCCTGTTGTAACCGAGTGAATGCTCCTATATAGTACAGTATGCAGTGCTGGCTTTGAATGATGCTACTAATAAGGAAATATTACTGCACATGAATGGGATTATCAGTAAATACACATCTAAATTAGGGCAGATTTCAGGCAATTATACAATCTTCATAGAATTATACAGTTTGGAGCTTAGAACAATGGCCTGGGCATCCTGTATTAAAGTGTCTGAAATTAAAAGGGGTTGTTTCCATAACAACTAGATTTTTCCTTTTATGTCTTAGGATGGCAAGGCCACATACTTGGGTATAAGAATACAAACAAAAGAGGAGTTTGGGACTTTGCATGTACCTCCTTGGGTTCAATAACCACATGACAAAACAATTTAAAAATCATTTTTCACATATCTTTATTCAAAGAACTATACAATTTCCCAAAAAAGAGGGGGTTTGTTCTTTTAAAAACAGATGCTGTTATCCTGGGCTTGAGATCTCAAGCCCAGGATAACAGCACCCTGGACAAACCAGTTTTTTTAACTTGTTTTTAAAAGAACAAACCCCCACTTCTAAGAAACTGTATAGTACTTTGAATAAAGATATGTGAATTTTTTTTTAAATTATTTTGTCAAGTGGTTATTGAACCCAAGGAGGTACATTCAAAGTCCCAAACTATCTTCTGTTGTATTTCTATAATTGTTCTTCTAGGGATGGTACCTCCTTTAGGCCCCTTTCACACTGGGGCGGCGTCGGCGGTAAAGCGCCGATATTTTTAGCGGCGCTTTACCGTCAATTTTCCGCTGCTATTCGGCCACTAGCGGGGCACTTTTACCCCGCGCTAGCGGACGAGAAAGGGTTAAAACCACCGCAAAGCGCCTCTGCAGAGGCGGTATAGCCGCGGTGCCATTTGATTTCAATGGGCAGGAGCGGTACACACACCGCTCCTTCACCGCTCCAAAGATGCTGCTAGCAGGACTTTTTTTACCGTCCTGCTAGCCAGTAGTGTATTTAGATTTTGTGCTGCCCTAGGCCTGACTAAACTCGTGCAACCCCCCAATTTAAATATGACCCACCTCTTCCTGTCAAGGCCACACCCCTTGCTGTTTAAGACCCACCCTGAAAATTTCGAGTGAGGACACTAGTTCTGAGGGCCTGGAAGGGGGGGGGGCAATGGAGTCCCTTAATTTGCATAGATTTCCTCTCACTTCCTGTTTGACTATGGGACAGGAAGTGAAGGGAAATCTCTGCAATGGGACAGGGATTGTAAAAAATAAACTGACAGGGGCTATAACTCTCCCTTACTCTATACAAAATGGAAAAAAAAAGTGTTGCCTATAGTTCTACTTTAAGCACAAATTTCTGATCATTTTATGGAGAGGACTAAGAAGATATAACCATGACAATGGTGCAGCAAAAAACATATAGCACAGTGAGGAAGGATTGTGGTCCAGGATGATAGGACAGTCAAAATTATAAGCACCGCCCCCCACAGTTGCAGAATGCCGGCCGCCCGCATACCGGAGGCAGCGCAGCCACTTTATGGGGGCGCTAGACTAATTTTCCTCTCTGCCCAGTCTGCCCCATAAGACTGGTGCTACACTAACAGTTTAGTGCAAGCCGGCAGGGACTCTTTCTGTGCTGCCCCCCTGAAAAGTGCTGCCCTAGGCCTGGGCCTTGTTGGCCTAGGCCAGGATACAGCGTTGCTGCTAGCGCACCGCTCCAGTGTGAAAGCCCTCGGGGCTTTCACACTGGAGAGACAGCAGCGGCTGTTTCAGGTCGCTTTGCAGGCGCTATTTTTAGCGTTATAGCACCTGCAGAGCGACCCATTGTGAAAGGGGTCGAAGAGTTTTCTATCAATTTACTCTGCCCCCACACACATTTTTTTTAATTTTTTTTATATAGGTATAAAAGCAAAGGGTACATCAAACTTTCACAGGGCATTTGAAAAGCTTTCATGTAAACTCCGAGTTGCTTCCTTGAAGCCTTCAAAGCACTCGTTGGTGCTAGTTTGGGCATGTTAAAGCTGAACTCTAGGCAGATTTAGAAGACACAAATGAATTGCAGGCAGTGAAAGTACCCAAATGTGTATTGGCCTCTTGCCACTAGTGATTAGAATAGGAATGAAGCAGCACAAGGAACTAGTTTGTTGTGCTGCAGAGCTCATGGGCCAACAAGACACATACTGATAGCAGGAGTGAGCAGAGTGACAGATGGGCTTATTAGGGAAGTAATAGTGTATCCGTTGCAAACCTTATAGGCTTGCCCACAGTTCATGCAGGTTGCTGTAGAGAATCGATAGATGGTGACATCATATAATCATGAGAAAATAAATATCCTACACCTTGGTATAGTGACAATCCAGTCTTTGATGCAGGTTAAAGCAACAAGCATAAAAAGCAGACGTTTCAGGATCTTGCTCTCCCTTGAAAAAGTTGCCCCGTGAGGCCTCGAAACGTTAGCTTGTGATGTCCGTTAACTTTATGTGAATAAAGGACAAGATCACTATACCTAGGTGGTGTGAGAATCCTTATTTCTCTTTTCGTCCATGGACGGACACAGCTCCTTCAAATCTTGACAGTTGGGTATGTTCTGTCTATTAGGAGAGGACTAGGCAGAACATGTTAGATATGCATACATGTTATTTCAACAGAGTTGAAACAGCCCCACCCAAGGGGCTGTCCCTCTGAACATAACTGTCCACCCTGGAGCCAGCAGCCTCAGTTTTTTTCTGCCTAGTAGAGAAGGACCTGGCTCCCTTTGGGCCCAGAGTCCTGAAGAAATTTTTACTTTTTATTATTTTTTTTTTTTTTTAGAATCTATCAACTGCCGGCTGGGCATGACAGGCAGGATAATATAGATCCTTGTAGTCCCCCCAGTCTGGCCATCGAGCGTGAGCAGACCTTAGCTATGTGCGGGGTCGGGCACGACATACCCCATGGCTCCAGGGGTGGCCGGTAAACTATATGCTCCAAGGTTCACATATGACAGAGCGGCTTGCTGTCTCAGTCACAGTGGACCGGGCCGACAGCTACTCCGTACTGCTCGGTTGTAGGTCTGTCAGGAACGCACCAGCAGGTCCTCGCAGGACAGGTAAGTACGGTTCCTTCTGGTACGGGGGGGATGGAACAGCTGGGCATTCCTAGGGGGTCGTTAGGGGGTTCTATTGCTCTCCCCTCTCTCCCTCTGTCACCCCTTTTTTCCTCCTCCCCTTGCGGGGCTCGCTGCGACCGGGGAATACCTTGGGGGGGCTCCAGGTCCCGGCGGGGGGTTGTGGGAGTGTCCAGGCCTGCTCTCTGTGTGGGGGGGTGTAAATTGTTGGAAGCCTCCGTGCCTGGCCTTCTCGTCCACCTCGCTTGTTGGGCGCCATTTTTTGAAGCACTGGCGCCATTTTTTTGGGGCCTGTGCATTGTATTGCAATTTCCATTGGCAGCCATTTTGCCATGGCCGCGCTAGGATGCAGGTCTGCAATTGCGGGTGGCCATTTTCTTGTGGTCCGCACGCTTTCGCTGATGCACTTGGTGGCCATTTTGGAGTGGGTTTTGGCCTCTAGTGTTGGCTGGCTTCCTGAACAGCGCAAACAGCGTGATTTACCTCACACAGTTCCTCAGGCACACGCGGTGTGCGAATAGAGAGCGGGCAGCGGCGCTGAGCGGTCTCTGGCTAGGCGGTGAGTCCCCTGGGTATTCCCCCCCCCTCGGTCAGTGCAGCAAGGAGGGTGGCCAATAATTTTTGTCAGGTATCTTGACTGGGTCCCTAAGGGCTATCAGTGGGCAACATGGAGTCAGAAGCTGGCGTTTTTTTCCCCAGACATTCCGGAGGCAGCAACTGGTGCCCCTGCACCTGCTATTCCCCTGGACGCTTTGTCGGCAGTCCTTGAGTCATTTGTTGCCAGGGTGGAAGCGGCGTGCGAGCGTAAAGGGGGTACTAAGCGCCCCCTTCCCACGCCATCGCCTGGGGAATGTTCTGACTCAGACTCGGGCCTGGCTGAGGCTTAGGACCCCGGTTCTGGTATGTCAGAAGAGGCGGACCAGGACCTTTCCTGTGAGGAGGACCCCTCGTCCGGGTCAGCTCAAGACAGGGCACTTGTCAGTGCACTGGGATACAGATACAGCTGGGACTTCCACTGCAGGGTCTGTCCCTTTTGGGTCGCACAAACCGACCCGCTCTGCTAAGGTTTTTCCTTACGTTGATTTATTTGACAAGTTCATAGATAAGGAATGGGAAGGGCCGCAGAGGCCCTTTGCGGTCCCTCAGCGCATGGCGGTCCGTTACCCATTTGAAGAGAGCCTTTTGAAAAAATGGGCTTCCTCCTCCAGTTGTTGATCCCCCGGTCTCTCGGTTGAATAAAGTAACAACTATTCCAGTGGAGGGGACCCCTGCTTTTAAAGGACCCTACTGATAGGTGGTCCGAAGCGGTGAGCCGCTCTATGTTCACCATGCTGGGGTCAGCATTGCGGCCTATTTTGGCAGCTACCTTAGTGTCCCAGACACTCACGGAGTGGGCAAAGATATTGCACCAGACTGTGGAGGAGCATCAGCTCCCTCCAGTATGCGTGTCCCTGGCCGAACAGTTGATACAAGGACTTGTGTACGTCTGTGATGCTACCCTGGATGCAGCCCCTTTGATCTCCAGAGCCTCAACATCTGCGGTGGTACTACGCCGCCTAATATGGCTAAAATGCTGGTCCGCTGACCAAGCTTCTAAGAAAACTCTGGCAGATTTGCCTTTCAAGGGTGGGAGGCTTTTTGGTGCCTCACTGGACGACATCATTAAGGACGTCACTGGAGGCAAGAAAACACTTCTCCCTCAGTCCACTAAAGGGAAGGAGCCGCGCCGTAAGCCAGGGGCCTATTTTCAATTTTACAATATCTTCTTCAATAAAGAGACTCGATCCTGGAAGATACAGAGTACGTCTCGTTCTTCCAGAAGGATTAATTCCTAGGGGAAGTGGTCGGCTGGCTGTGGAGGATCGACAGCGAACGTGTGTCCAGGAGAGGGAACATCTTTAAACGGCGTTACCCCCTTTGATATTTGGGGTGCCGTTACACTTACCGGTAATGGTCTTTCTGGTAAGTCTTCCAGGACGGCACAATGAGAGATGACTGGTCCACCTGACAGGAAACACAATCAAAGAGGTTAAAACCCCACCCCTCCCTGTGCTCCTCAGTTTGTGAAAAAGTACTCCACACTAGTGCACGAGAGTAAAAACAACATACCACAACAACTTTATATATATATATATATATATATATATATATATATATATATATATATATATATATATATATATACACATATACACTTAACCAGAGCGGTGGGAAGTAGGCCTGCCGTCCTGGAAGACTTACCAGAAAGACCATTACCGGTAAGTAACTGGTACTTTTCTCAAGACGTCTTCCAGGACGGCACAAAGAAAGAAGCAAGTAACTTGCAGGCCTACCTTAGGGTGGGACGACCGCTTGCAGGACCTTCCTACCAAATGAGAGGTCCTGAGGCGACAGCAACTCCACTCTATAATGTTTCAAAAAAGTGTTCTGGCTTGACCATGTCGCAGCTTGGCAGATTTGTTCGACCGAAGCTCCGGCCCTTTCTGCCCAGGAGGTCGCCAGAGACCGAGTGGAATGTGCCTTAACCTTCGGGGTTGTTTTAGCAGCTTGGTCATAAGCTAGGGAGATTGCTTGTTTTATCCACCTAGCTATGGTTACTCTAGAAGCCTGTTGGCCCTTTTTCTGACCAGAAAAATTAATAAATAAGTGGCTGGATTTTCTAAAAATGCTAACTCTATCCAAATAAAAAAGCAGACACCGTCTGACATCCAAACAATGAAAGGAAGCCTCCCTTTCATTCTGGGGATTGGAACAAAAAGAAGGGAGTATTATTTCCTGTGTTCTATGAAATTTTGATACTACCTTGGGAAGGTACAGGGGGTCCTGCCTGAGAACAACCCTGTCATCAAATAAACGAAAAAATGGCTCTTTAATTGACAGAGCCTGCATGTCACCTACTCTTTTGGCTATCGTTATCGCCAGAAGAAAGGTAAACATAACTGTGAGAAGTTTAACAGAAATACTGTCCAAAGGCTCAAACGGAGCCTTAGTTAACTGTTCTAGAACCAAGGAGAGATCCCAGGGTGGAACTCTAGAAATCTGTACTGGGGACATTCTATCCCTAGCCGACAAGAATCTTTTAATCAAAAGGGTCCAGAGATAATCTTCTGTCTAGGAAGTAAGATAAGGCTGCTACCTGAACTCTTAGTGTTTTGGTAGCCATCCCCAAATCAACTCCATCCTGGATAAATTCCAGGATGACCGAAGTTTCCTGTTGGGAAACCTCTTTCTGTAAACACCAGCGAGAGAAGACCCCTTAGCATAAATACGCCTGGTGACCTCCTTTCTACTAGAGAGGAGAGTGGTGATCACTCTCTCTGAACAGCCCTTCTCCCGCAGGTTCTGCCTTTCAAGCACCAGGCCGTCAGTTTTAAGAAGCTGGGCTCTGGGTGGAAGACCGGACCCTGATGCAGAAGGTCTGACCGAACTGGAAGGCGGAGTGGGGGAGCTATAGACCAGTTCTCCAGAGTGGGAAACCAGGCTCTCTTGGGCCACCAGGGGGTGACCAAAATGAGACGGCTTTCTGAGAGGTCCAGCTTCTGCAGGATCCTCGGAATCAGACCCAGAGGGGGAAATGCATAGGCAAGACGAAAATTCTACACCTGGGCCAGCGCATCCACTCCCTCTGAGCCCCATTCCTGGGTCAGGGAAAATAATCTCTCTAGCTTTCTGTTTTCCCTGCGGGCGAAGAGGTCTGTCTCCGGTTTGCCGAACTGTTGGCACACCAGATCGAACACCTCTGGGTTCAACTCACATTCTCCCTGGAGAATTGGGTGGCGACTTAAATAGTCCGCCTCTACGTTGTGAACCCCTTTTATGTGAACCGCTGTGATAGAGGGAATCCAGAGCTCTGCCCAGCTCAGGATCTCCAGAGACAAGGCCAGAAGGGTACGTGACCTGGTACCTCCCTGATGGTTCAGGAATGCGACTGTGGTGGCATTGTCGGATAGAATCTGGACCTCTCGGCCCTTGACTCTCTCCTTGAAGGCCCTTAGGGCCTCCCGGACCGCCAATAATTCCCGGAGGTTTGAGGAGGCGCCCCTCTGATCTCAGTTTCAGGAACCCGGAGCTCGCCCAAGTGAGCCCCCCAACCCCAGGCGCTTGCGTCTGTGGTTATTCTGAGAGGGTTGGTCTGACTCCACAGACGACCCACCTGCAAATTCTGAGGAAGGAGCCACCACCTCAGAGACTCCTTTGCTACAACTGGGATGGGGACCCTGTAGTCTAGAGATTCCCTTGATCCGTCCCAAGAGGATAGAAGGAATTTTTGGAGAGGTCTGGAGTGGAGCTGAGCCCACGGCACCGCTGGGATGCAAGAGGTCATTAGACCCAGCACCCGCATGATGCTTCTGAAGGAGGATTCCTCTGCCTCCAACATAGACCTGACCCTTGTCACAAGACTCTGAAACTTGTCCTGGGGTAAAACAAGTTTCCTTTCCAAGGAATCCACTAGGAACCCTAAGTAAAGTTTCTTCTGTTCTGGGACCATCGAGGATTTTTCCTTGTTGATGATCCACCCCAGGGTTTCCAAGGTGCTCACGACTTTGGTCAGGTCTGCAAGAAGGAGCTCTCGACTCTGATTGTAGAGAAGCAGATCATCGAGGTAGGGGACTACTGCTATACCCCGCAGGTGCAGGTAAGCGATTACCTCTGCCATGATCTTTGTAAAGACTCTTGGACTGGAGGTCAGTCCGAAGGGAAGTGCAGCAAACTGCCAATGCTGCACTCCCTGGGCAGAGGTGATTGCAAACCTGAGGAAAGCCTGATGTGCCGGGAATATCGGGACATGGAGATAGGCGTCCTTTAGGTCGATGGTCACCATGAACACCCCCCTCAGAAGGAGCTTTCTGAGAGCGTACACGCTCTCCATCTGAAACCTCTTGTGACGCAGACAAGCGTTTAAAAGGTCTTAGGTTTATTATAAGCCGATGCTTCCCTGACGGCTTTGGGACAACAAAAATATGGGAATAGACACCCATACCTTGTTCTGTAGGTACCGGGATAACTACTCCCTGCCTTTCCAGTTCTGAGACATTCTGTACCAGACCTGCAGCTTTTAAGGGGTCCCTGGGTAGGTGTGTTACCAGAAACTTCGGGGGAGGGGAGTGAAGGAACTCTAGTTTGTAGCCCTCTTAAAATTCGGAGGACATAGGGGCTCCGAGTTATGCTTTCCCACCTGGGGAGAAACTGGGAAAGCCTTCCCCCTACCCTTACGTCACTTAGAGTTCTTGTCATTAGGCTTTTGGCTGGAGAAAAGGAAATCTCCCTTCTGTTTGTCCTTGCCAGCACTCCACCTCCTAGTATTGACAGGTCTTTTGTCTGAAGACCGGTTCTTACCCTGGGGGCCTCGAAAAAAACTCCTTTTTTCCCTTTTAGGTTTGGTAGGAAATTTCTTGCCCTTTTCGGTGGACCTTGACAGGGCTTGGTCAAGTCCTGTACCGAAAAGAAGGGAGCCCTCGAATGGGAGACCACATAAACGGGTCTTGGATGCACCATCAC
The DNA here is from genome assembly GCA_029206835.1 of Rana muscosa. Taxonomy (NCBI): domain Eukaryota; kingdom Metazoa; phylum Chordata; class Amphibia; order Anura; family Ranidae; genus Rana; species Rana muscosa. The sequence continues at coordinate 426,010,553 of CM055121.1, forward strand.
CATCCCAGGTTTTGACCCATACAGCTCTTCTAGCAGAGTTTAAGAGGGCTCCAGTCTTTGCGGTGGTTCTTACAGTTTCTACCGCTGCATCCGCTAGGTACGCCACCGCACTACCTATTAGTTGCAACGACTCCAAGACTTCCTTGGATTTGGAAGTACCTGAAACGTGGTCCATTAATTTGGAGATCCATGAATCCGCATTCCTGGCTACGCATGCTGAAGCCAGTGCCGGGCTCATGGCTGCCGCATTGGCCTCCCAGGCCCTCCGCAAGGTGGTCTCAGCACGCCGGTCCATCTGATCTTTGAGGTTACCAGTATCCTCAAAGGAGAGGTCTGACTGGATACCTGGGCTAACGAGGCGTCCAATCTGGGTGTCTTGAAGAACCTATCTTCATCTTCCTCCTTAAAGGGGCACCTATGCTTCCAGGTTTTTGGTCTTAGAAGCTTCCTTTCAGGATCTTTCCACTCTTGAAGGATGATATCCTTCAGTGCCTGGTGGACAGGGAAGGTTCTGGTTTGAGACGTCAACAAACCCCGGTACATTCTATCCTGTGCGGAAACCTGTTCCGCTGGCTCCTGGATCTCCTCGGAAGCAGTTATCTCTGCGCTATAGGGGAAAGGGTGAGAGCAGGCAGAGTGACTTTTCATATTAGCAAGCTGGTGATTGGTTGCTATGGGCAACCCTGTGTCCTAGCAACCAACCACCTGCGGTTTAACATAAAAAGTTAATTTGGCCGGCTCAACCTCCCGCACCCCCTCCTGAGCTGCGCTGTCTCTGATCTCTGCTGTTTATTGTGGTGGAGGAGGCTGGGGACAGAGGGAGAAAGAAGGAGCAGGACATAAAAAGGCACGGTAGAGCCATGCAGGAGCCTTGAGGCTGGGATGGGAGACAAGGACCGGCACATAGAAGGCGGGAGTCGGCTGCGCAGGAACCCGTTCGCAGTCTACCTGTCACCTGCCTGCAGTCGACAGGTGAACCGTAATCGACTGACTGATTACCGTCCCCCGCACTAAGGGCTCATTCACACAGCCGCAGAGGACTGTACACCATAAAAGATGCATATAATTCTTCACTTGGGATTACAGGTATTTGAGAGGTTGTGTCCGTATGCTGGCAACTGCACATCCAAACATTTATATGCATACAGGGATGGATTTCCGCCCATGGACATAAATTCTCTGCATACAGGGCGCACACCTGTCTGTACGGATGTCAACACCCAAAAGGTGCCATTACTAGACTACAGCTGCAGTGTGTAAATGATCTGTACAGGTCGCTGTACACAATCACACTGGATGCAGAAATATACTTCTATTCATAGTGTACGGTCCTCAGTGGCTGTGGGAATGAGCCCTAAACAAACTGCTAGCAGGCTTTAAACACATTTTAGGCAGCACTGAAGCTTGCTGAAAAGCCTGCTGAAGTACTTTCATGTTGATCAGTGTTTAACATCCCCAAAATAGAGCTAAAAAGTGCTTCAAGTAAGCTGCTGAAAGATTACTGAAAGCTTTGAAAATAGCTTGTAAAATCATGCAGCATACGCTGCTCTTATACAAAATAAGGTACATATTATGGGAGAATGGAGAATCTATCCACCTGCTATGGGCAATAAAAATGCTCTTCCCTTTTTATAGAGAAGGCCCAAAACCAGGCCGCTAAGGATTCTGACCATTTTATAGTGTTACGTAGATGATTAATAAAAGAAGGGTCCAATGTCACTCCTACCTTTAAACAAATGGTTTTCATACCGTGCAGGCAGTCAAGTGTCTCTTGAGGACATCCAAGGTACTGTCGTAATTCCGCATGTAGAATCCGCATAGAAAATGGAACCATGGACCCTGAAAAGAATATAGGAAAAAATATTGGAATACTTCTGTAACAGAATAATAAATTGTTCACGTTATTCTCTGAATGTTAAAAAACAAAACAAAAAAAACTCTTGCTTCATTGGAAAGTATGATAGTGATTTAAACTTAGAAGTCAATGACATTACTAAATAGAATGTAATTCATGAAAGGAAAAAAGGGATTTTTATAACAGCTTACCTGTAAAATCCTTTTCTTGGAGTACATCACGGGACACAGAGCGACTTAGTCATTACTAATGGGTTATATAGATTACCTTCAGGTGTTGGCACTGGCCAATTCCAAACCGGAAGTACCCTCCCCTATATAAGCCCCTCCCATCCGGGAGCACCTCAGTTTTGTAGCCAAGCAATAAGTGTCCCAAAAAGAGGGGTGGGAGCTCTGTGTCCCGTGATGTACTCCAAGAAAAGGATTTTACAGGTAAGCTGTTATAAAAATCCCTTTTTCTTTTTCGTACATCACGGGACACAGAGCGACTTAGTCATTACTAATGGGACGTCCCAAAGCAATGCCAAATGAGGGGAGGGATACATAAGCTGGGCGCCATCAGGCATGAGGATCTTTTGCGGCCTGCAACACCCTGCGCCCAAAGGCGACATCCTCCTGACTTCTAACGTCTACCTGGTAGAATCTAGTAAACGTGTGTACCGAAGACCATGTTGCGGCCTTACATACTTGAGCCAGGGAGGCCTGGGGATGCACTGCCCATGAAGTTCCAACTGCTCTTGTGGAGTGCGCCCTAACTTTGAACGGAGGCGGTCTCTTTCTCAAGCCATAGGCTTGTATTATGACCTGTCGAATCCACTTGGCTAAAGTGGATTTTGATGCTGCCTGACCCTTTTTTAGGGCCTTCCGGCAGAATAAACAAAGTATCCGTTCTGCGAATCTGAGCAGTGGCTTTTAGATAAGCTTTAACTGCTCTTACTACATCCAAGGAATGTAATAACTTTTCCTCTACCGAGCTAGGTTTGGGGAAAAAAGAAGGAAGAACCACATCTTGGTTCAAATGAAACCTCGATACCACCTTAGGAAGAAAGGCTGGATGAGGACGTAATACTACTCTGTCCTTATGGACAACCAGATATGGCTCCTTACAGGACAAGGCGGCTAATTCCGATACTCTTTTAGCCGAACAAACGGCTACTAAGAAAATCAATTTCCTGGTGAGAAGAACCAAGGAAATGTGTTGCAATGGTTCAAACGGTTGTTTCTGTAGAACTGACAGAACCAGGTTTAAGTCCCAAGGACATATGGGAATACTAACCGGAGGGCTAATACGCATCACTCCTTGTATGAAAGCTTTGACTAATGAATGCGAAGCCAAGGGCCTTTGAAAAAATATTGACAAGGCCGAAATCTGACCCTTGATAGTACTCAAGGCCAGCTTCCTATCTACAGCCCACTGTAGGAAGTCCAAAATCCTCCCTATCACGTACTTACGTGGATGCCATTTCTTGGCCTCACACCACTTAATGTACGCTTTCCAGATCCTATAATAGATCTGCCTGGATACCGGCTTCCTGGCATTGATCATGGTAGATACCACAGAATTAGAGAGCCCTCTCTTTTTCAGAATGTGGGCTTCAATAGCCAGGCCGTCAAACCTAGGGCTGGTAAGGAAGGGTGGTATATCGGTCCCTGCGACAGCAGGTCCGGACGATGTGGGAGGGTCCAAGGACTCCTCACTGACATTTTTACAATCTCCGCGTACCATGCCCTTCGGGGCCACGCTGGAGCCACCAGAATCACTGGTTTCTTTTCTACCCTGATTCTGCGGAGTAATCGCGGTAACAATTGTGGCGGTGGGAATGCATATATCAGCTTGAACTGATCCCAAGGGAACACTAGGGCATCCGAGCCGCAAGCTAGAGGATCCCTTGTGCGAGACACAAATCTGTCCACCTTTGCGTTGAATCTGGATGCTAGCAGATCTACATCCGGTGTTCCCCACCGCTGGCATATTGCCTGGAAAACCTTGGGGTGAAGAGACCATTCCCCCGGGCATAATTGTTGGCGACTTAAAAAGTCCGCTCTCCAATTTTCCACTCCTGGGATGAAAACCGCGGATATGGCTGGGACATATTTTTCTGCCCACTCCAGGATGCAATTTGCTTCCCTCTGGGCTGCACGACTCCTGGTGCCACCCTGGTGATTGATATATGCCACTGCTGTGGCATTGTCTGATTGAATTCTGACAGGGGACCCTTGGAGTTTGGATGTCCATGCTACTAGGGCATACCGGGCTGCTCGTATCTCTAAGAGATTGATGGGCAGGGCCTTCTCTTCTTCTGACCACTTGCCCTGGAGAGACCATTGCTCCAGTACTGCCCCCCAGCCTATGAGGCTGGCATCTGTAGTGACTACCTTCCAAGAAACCGGACTGAAGGGTTTCCCTTTTTCCAGATTCTGGGGCACCAACCACCAATGGAGGCTCTTGCGAACGGAAGGGGACAGGGACATTGGTAAGTCTAAAGCCTGAACTTTTTTGTTCCAGGCTGACAGTATGGCCCTTTGCAAATTCCTTGAATGGAATTGACCGTAGGGTACCGCTTCGAATGAAGCCACCATTTTTCCCAGCAGCCTCATGCAGAGGCGTATGGATGGTTTTCTTTTTGTACCCACTAAGTGGGTCAAATCTTTTAAAGACGACACCTTCTCTGGAGGTAAGAAAATCTTTCTCTGATTTGAATCCAGCCTTAGCCCTAAGTATTCCAGACTTTTGACTGGTCTTAGAGCTGACTTGTCCCGGTTGATAATCCAACCGTGATATTCTAGATACTTGATTGTCTTGTGAATAGCTACTTCCAGCTTTTCCACTGAGTGGTCTATTAGTAGCAGGTCGTCTAGATATGCCATTATCGTTACACCCTGTGTTCTTAGATTGGCCAATAATGGGGCCAGAATTTTTGTGAACACTCGTGGTGCTGTGGCCAGACCGAAAGGTAAGGCTCTGAACTGAAAATGGCGCCCTTCTACTGCAAAGCGTAGAAATTTCTGGTGGGCCGGAAAGATGGGAATATGCAGATAAGCATCCTTTATGTCGATCGAGGCTAACCATTCCTGCCCTTGTAGGGCGGTGGCCACCGATCGGATCGACTCCATCCGAAAAGTCCTGATATTTAGGAACTTGTTTAGCCCTTTTAGATTTAATATGGGCCTCACGTCCCCATTTGGTTTGGGGACTGTGAAAAGGTTCGAGTAAAACCCGAATCCGCTTTCTTCCAGGGGAACCTTCATGATTACACCTTGGAGCAATAGTTGTTCTAGTGCCAGAAGGAGGGATCCTCTCTTCTGGGGATCTCTTGGCACGTTTGACCTCATAAATTGGGCAGGAGGAGTGCCTTTTAACTCCAGCTTGTATCCCAGACTTACTGCGGAGAGCACCCATCTGTCTCTGATGGTGTCCCGCCAGGTCTCTGTGAACAACTGAAGTCTTCCCCCCCACCCGATTGAGTGGGGGCAACGCTCCTTGGGGGGAGGTTTTGTACCTCTCTTGATCCAGGGCTTCTTGTTACCCTGTGATTGTCCCTGATTTCTGCCCCCTGAATTTGACCGCGGAGGCCGTCGGAACTGCTTCACAGCCGATGTGCCCGGGACTGGAGAAGTAGGCCTCTTAAAAGAAGGACTTCTACCCTTGTTCTTAACCGTTAAGAGTGAACTTTTACCGGCAGAAATTTTCTGGATATATTTGTCCAGATCTTCTCCAAATAAGCGTTCTCCATGAAATGGGAAGCTAACCAGCAGTTTTTTACAGGGAGCTTCAGCAGACCAGTTTTTGAGCCACAGAAGCCTACGCATATGTACTATAGACAGCGTAAAGCGGGAGGCCTGTTGGATTGTATCCTTTATGGCGTCCACCGCAAAACACAAGGCTCTAGGCAGGTCAGCTAGGGCAAGAGCCTGCTGATCTGGTAAGTCCCTTAAGACTTGTTTCAACTGATCTTTCACTGCTTGGCAGACTCCAATCGCTGCTACCGCAGGTTGTGTCACCATGCTTGCTGTAGAGAAAGCAGATTTTAGTAAAGACTCCAATTTTTTATCTATTGGGTCTTTGAACATTGGAACATTATCTACTGGACATGTCAGTGATTTGTTAACAGAAGAGATGGCTGCGTCCACTGTAGGGACCCTCCATTTTTTTATGAACTTATCCTCCATGGGATAGATCACCGGAAATCTCTTGGGGGGGAGCAAATATTTTATCAGGATGCTCCCAATCCTGGTAAATAAGCCCTTCTAATAAAGGGTGGATTGGGAAGCAACAGACAGCCTGGGGAGCTTTTAGCGACCCCAGCGAGGAAACCGTAGTGGATGGTGGTTCCGCCAGAGGCATTTTAAATGCTGATCGGACCATGTTAGTCAGAGACTGAACCCATAATCTTTCAGCCTGAGATGCTGAGAAAGGTTCTTCCACTGTTGATTCCTCCATAACTGAATCAACCTCATCCTGATCCCCTTCAGGTAGGTCGATCTCTGTGTGGGGCTGTTCCTCCACTAACAGGCACTCTGAAGGAGGAGACGGAGATCGGACGCGCTTTTCCTGTGACAGGAAAGCAGCGATCAATGCTGTTAATCTCTCTTCCAATCCTCCCAGAGTTGAGGATAAAACCTCCTCTGTTATATATACAGGAGCAGGTGGACTGGGGACAGCCGCAGCACCAGGCATTCCTGCGGGGTTTCTACGGCTACTGACCTCTGAATTCTCAGGGGAGATTGGTGCAGTACAAGCATGCCCAATATCCTCAGAGCCCGATGGAGACCCCTTTGGCTTCCTGGAAGATCTATTTCCGGAGCGTCTGGACGACATATCCTTTAAGCACAAAGCTGAGGTATTCCCGTCGTCATACACCAATTTTTGCTGGTAATAGTCTAACACAGTTGCTGCTATATACCAGCTGGTGTCCACTAAAGTGCCTTTCTATGGGGATGCCTGCATCAACCGCCTCTGTGTGCCACTGTTTGTTGCTAGCTCTGTTTGCATCCAGCTGACACTTGTACTGTGTCTTTTAACCATGCTGGGACGCCTGCACATGCGCAGAAGCGCCGCGGCGCGCATAGAGCGTCATCCACCCGCCCGCCCCTTTTTTTTCCATAGGAGGCGCGTGCACGCGCCCGCGCGCCATTGGCGCCCTTTTCGAAATCAAACAGGGACTAGGAGCCAGGGCCCTTTTTGCCGGAGGGCCTGTGCGGTGGATTAGCGCAGCAACAGGGCAGAGGAAGTGGATTCCCACAGAGAAACTTACCAACTGCCTGGATCTTTTGACTTGAGAAAACCAAAGATCCACATGACAAGAAAAATGGACCACAGCGGCCTCTAGTGGTTTAACACAGGTACCGCGGTCCCTTTTTTTTTTTTTTTCTTGACTACTATTAAAATTTTACATTTTCAGTAGTTACAGGCAAACACAGATATTTAGCGGGAATACCGTTAGGTAACAGACAGAAAGACAAATTAGGCTTGGGGGTCCCCCAATAGAACCAAGTTCCTGGGGGCCCCCACTTACCTGATCCCCGCCGCAGGACTTTGTTTGGTCCACAGAAGTCCAAACTTCACCTATCACGGCAGGCATTGTAATTAAACCTTCAGGGACCGGGTTCCCAAGGATTCCACTCCCCTGGACCTGTATAGCACCCTGCACAGACAACATCTTGGTCGTGGGTATGACCAGAGCTCTGGATCCCAGGGTCCAGCCCTCCTAAGAGAAGCATTACAGGCAAAACCTTGCTCTTCTGCTGCAAGGCCCGGGTACCGACCGTTTAGCTATGAAGCTTTTTTGGTGGGATCCGGAACAGCTTACTAAGGCCCAAAAGAACCTGTACGCAAGCCCAGTGAAAACACATGTTACTCTTTGGCCAACACCTTAGACACTGGCAAAAAACTGAGGTGCTCCCGGATGGGAGGGGCTTATATAGGGGAGGGTACTTCCGGTTTGGAATTGGCCAGTGCCAACACCTGAAGGTAATCTATATAACCCATTAGTAATGACTGAGTCGCTCTGTGTCCCGTGATGTACGAAAAAAAATTCAATTTTCATCGGAACAGGAGATGAAGAGAAAGCTATTGGGGACACATGTTTTGGTGACAACTGGGATGTTTCCTCACTCAAGATATTCTTTCTCACTTCTAGGTGTGTCTCAAGGAATGTTGGGTAAAAAAGGAAATCTCCCCAATTTCCAGGACAGATACGAGAAGTGAAATCTGCCCAACAGGACAACAAAACCTGCCAGGGGCTTTAAACTAAAACTATAAGCAAAACTATGAAAACAAAACTGAACCTCCCCCCTCCAAAAAAAAAAAAAAAAGAACGCCCCTCACAGTGTTTGATTGACAGCATCAGGAGCCAATGGCTTAGCTTGAGAACCACTTTAACGCGAGCAGATGCAAAACAAAAATGACAATTTTGAATTGCCTAGGTTTGTTACAGATTTACTACAATTTAACGAGGTTTGTCACAGTAGTTAACATTCAGCTAAAGATTGGTAGGGAAATTAGACAAAGCCTTTAACTTTACAGCCATGAAGATTTTTATGTTTTCCATTTTTAGGGGAAGTTTAAAGTGGAACTTATCTGCAAATTGACTTTGCTCCTCTGCCCCAACATCCACAATAATTGCTGCTTTGTTTTTGGGGAGGGGGGATTCTTTTTGCAGACCATATTAGACTTTCCAAAAAGAAAAGGTTGGCAAAGTCTGATGATCTGTTTTTTGATTTAGGTCCCTTTTACACGGGACGGATCTGTGAACCTCGGCTTGCTCAGCGGGGATCGCTCCGTTGATTCACGCTGAGCCGGCGGACGACAGGGCGGTCCTCGCACACTGTGCAGGGACCGCCCTGTCAGATCTCCGCTCTCCCCTATGGGGGGATCGGATGAACACGGACCGTCTGTCCGTGTTCATCTGATCCGCTCTGCAGACGGATTGAAAAATAGGATTTTCCTCCGTCTGCAGAATCGGAGGATTGCGGACCTGGATGAGATCAGGCGTCAGCGGATGTTCATCCGCTGACACCCGAGATCTCATAGGGACCAATGTATGTCCCTTTTTCATCCGTAAACAGATGGATGAAAAAGCGGACATACGGTCCGCATGTGTGAAAGGGGCCTAAGTGTTATTCCGTTTATACACTTTGTAGGCTGTATATTGTCAAAATAAGATTTTTGTTTACTTAACATAAAATACTTTTCTTGGAGACATTCATGGACACAGGGAGTCATAAACGTTCAAGTTATATCCATCAGCCATATGTTGGGTTAACTGAATAACATTGCACTCTCTTATTAAAATGACATCTGAAACTTGGTGGGATAGAATAAGCAGCAAGTAAACATGCGGTCTATAAAGCTGTTGAAAGCAGAAAAAAAAAAAAATGAACAATGCAGTCTGTTGTGTATGAGGCTACGTAGCCGCAAACCAGTCAGGCTACCTATGCTGACCCGTGTCCACAGCCAAAAGAATGGGCATGGGAGCATCAGAATTGGACCACGGAGCAACGGAAGAAGGTAGCCCAGTTTGATGAATTACATTTTTATTTGCACGTGTGTGTGTGTGTGTGCGTGTGCGTGTGTGCGCGCACGCGCGTGTGTCGCTCACCAGAGGAAGAGATAGCACCAGTATTCAGTAGAAGAAAGCGGCAAGCTGGTGGAGGCAGTAAAATGCTTTGGGCAATGTTCTGTTGGGAAACCTTGGGTCCTGCCATTCATGTGGATGTTACCTGACATGTACCACCTACCTAAAGATTGCTGCTGACCAAGTACACCCCTTCATGGAAACAATATTTCCTGATGGCAGGAGCCTCTTTCAGCAGGATCATGCGTGCTGCCCCACTGCAAAAATGGACGAAGAATGGTTTGAGAGAGACAACAAGTTTGAGGTGTTGACTTGGCCTCCAAATTCTACAGATCTCAATTGAGCATCTGTGGGATGTGCTGGAAAAACAAATCCCACTTTACAACTTACAAGACTTAAAGGATCTGTTACTGAAGGCCTGATGCCATATACCACACAACACCTTCAGAGGTCTATTGGCGTTGATGCCCTGGTGGGTCAGGGCTGTTTTGGCAGCAAAAGGGGGACCCACTCAATAATAATTATGGCTGATCTGTGTATAGTTCCACCTACAGCAGAAACATTGGCCAGCCCAGGGTATAACTCTGTCTACTACCAGCATGTCTGAGTTTTGTAGAAAAATTTGAGTTACGCTTACCGGTAACATCTTTTCCAGTAGTCTTACAGGACAGCCACCATTGAGAGCTAGGCTCCTCCCCTTCCTCAGGAAACACTGCGCCAGCCTATAAATTCTGACTTCCCCTGCTGGACCTCAGTTTTTTTCGAGATCACCTCCGGCCAGCTGGGGAGACACAACAACACATTAATATACATCATTATCATACTGCGTTTCGGTCTTTAGTAAGACCCCCCCCCCCCCAATTCTTAGGGTGGGTAACTAGGGCTGTCCTGAAAGACTACTGGAAAAGACGTTACCGGTAAGCGCAACTCTAATTTTCCCTTATCGTCTTTCAGGACAGCCACCATTGAGAGGATAGACGAGCACTTACCAACTAGGGTGGGACTACAGCTTGCAGAACCTTTCGTCCAAAGGCTTGCTCACCTGCCGACACCAGGTCCACTCTGTAGTGCTTTACAAAAGTGGAGTAGCTGGATCAAGTTGCGGCCCTGCATATCTGGTCTGGTGTTGCTCCGGCTCTTTCTGCTTGGGAAGCTGCCAAAGCTCTGGTGGAGTGTGCCTTTATCCCTCTAGGGATCTCCTCCCCTGATAGAGTATATGCCTGCTCTATGGTTGTTCTAAGCCATCTGGCAATAGTGTGTTTAGACGCTTTGTATCCTTTTCTAGCCCCAGAAAACAAAATAAACAGTGAGTCTGACTTCCTAAATGCCTTTGTCAGCTCAAGATAGTGCAGGATGCATCTCCTGACGTCTAAAGAATAAAATTTTAATTCCTTCTCCCACAGGATTGGGGAAAAAGGAGGGTAGAACTACCTCCTGGCTTCTGCGAAATCTCAAAGCCACTTTGGGTAAAAAGGCCGGATCGGTCTTTAAAACCACTCGATCTGGAAAAACAACACAAAATGCGGGTCTAATTGATAGGGATTCAATCTCACTGACCCTCCTGGCGGTAGTTACCGCTACCAAAAATACTGTCTTTAAAGTAAAATTCTTTAGAGAACATTCAACTAAAGGTTCAAAGGGAGTTCCCGTTAAAGTCTGTAAGACTAGGGAAAGATCCCACTTAGGAAAAGAAGAAACCGTAACAGGTCTCTGTCTTGATAGGGCCCTGAAGAATCCGATTATCCACGGGTTGGTGGCCAGAGGCTTTTCTAGATAAGCACTGAGTGAGACTTGGCTCTTCAGCGTACTTATGGATAAGCCTTTATCTGCCCCGCACTGTAGGAATTCCAACACTGTTGTGGGGCTCTGTACCGAAAGGGAGCTTCCTTCACACCACTTGTTAAAGCGGAGCCAGACTTTCTTATAAAACTGACGCGTTTCTTCCTACTATTGAGGAGGGTGACGATCAACTTATCTGAGAAACCCTTAAGCCCTGTACACACACACACACACACAATAGGTTTTACCGATGAAAACAGTCCGATGGAGTTTTTTCATCGGACAAACCGATCGTGTATGGGCCCCATCGGTCTTTTTTCCATCGGTGTTTAAAAATAGAACATGTTTTAAATTTATCCGATGGTTAAAAAACCAAGCCATTTACTATCGTCTGTGGGGAACTCCATCGGATAAAAAACCCACGCATGCTCAGAATCAAGTCGACGCATGCTCAGAAGCATTGAACTTAATTTTTCTCGGCTCATCGGAGTGTTTTACGCCACCGTGTTTGGAACAGTCGGTTTTTTGACTGATGGTGTGTAGGCAAGACTGATGAAAGTCAGCTTCATCGGTTTTCCAAAGGAAAAATCGATCGGTTAAAAAACCATAGGAAATCCGATCGTGTGTACAGGGCTTTAGACTTTAATATTCCTTCTTCAGTAGCCAGGCCGCCAGTTTCCACTGGTGTACCCGGGGACAAAGGACTGGGCCCTGAGAGAGAAGATCCTTACGGGGAGGTAGCAACAGGGGAGGTTCTACAGCTAGTTGCTTGAGGATTGAGAACCATGCCCTCTTGGGCCAATATGGTGCCACCAGAATCAGGGAAGTGTTCTCCGATTGGAACTTCCTTAGAACTGCCGGTAGCAATACTGGAGGGGGAAAGGCATAGCAAATTTTGAACTGCCAGTTCTGGTTCAGCGCATCTACCCCCAGTGCACCCTCCCTTCCGTTTAGGGAGAAAAAAACAGGGGGTTTTCGTGTTGCCCCTTGCTGCGAAGAGGTCGACCTCCGGAAGTCCCCACCTTTCGGTTACTAGATTGAAGACCTCCTGATTGAGGACCCAATCGCCCTCTCTCAGCTGCCTCCGGCTGAGAAAGTCCGCTACCACATTCTTCTCTCCTCTCAGGAAAACAGCCGAGAGCGAGAGATGATCTCAGCCCAGTTCAGGATGTCTGTCGCTAGGGCCAACAGGACTCCACTTCTCGTGCCGCCCTGCTTGTTTACATAAGCCACGGCGGACGAGTTGTCCGATCTCACCTGAATGTGGTGGCCCTGGAGTTTCTTTTTGAAGAACCTGAGGGCTAGTCCTACTGCCTTCAGCTCCTTCCAGTTGGACGAGCGCTTTATTTCCACGTCCTTCCAGGTGCCCTGTGCTAGAAGGGAACCTAGATGTGCCCCCCAGCCTGTGCCGCTGGTGTCTGTGGTTACCACCCGAGAAACTGGGATGAGCAACAGACGTCCCTGTGATAGGTTTGCTACCTTCCTCCACCACCAAAGAGATCTTTTTACTTGGGGTGGCACCTGAATTAAGGCGTTTAGTTCCTCTGGACTGTGGTCCCACACTCTCAGGACGAGGGCCTGTAGAGGACGGAAGTGTAGACCTGCCCACTGCACGGCTGGTAGGGTAGATGTCAGTAGTCCCAGCGTGGACATTAGGGATCTTATGAAGATCAGCCGATTGCACTGGAGAGAGGCTACAGCTCTGTCCAGCTTTTGTATTTTCTCCCCTGGGAGAAAGACCTTCGACAGAGTTGAGTCGAGTAGGTAGCCTAGGTACGGGATACGCTGTGAGGGTATGAGACTTGACTTCTCCAAGTTCAGTAACCATCCCAAGCCTACCAAGGTCTTTTTTGTTAGCTTGAGATCCTTGGTTAGTTGTTCTGGAGACGATGCAAATAGGAGCAGGTCGTCTAGGTACGCTATTACCGACACTCCTTGGAGTCGCAGAAAGGCCATGGCTTCTGCTAGGACCTTGGTGAAAATGTGGGGCGAGGAGGATAGCCCGAAGGGCAGAGCCTGAAATTGTAGATGTACTAGCCTTCCCTCCAAGTTTACTGCTAGTCGTAGAAACCTCTGAGAGGATTCCGCGATAGGGACGTGCAAATACGCGTCTCTGAGATCCAACGAGACCATGAAGCAATTGTGAGGTAGCAGGGCCCTGACCGTGAAAATTGACTCCATACGGAATTTCTTGTATGTGACTGACCTGTTATGGGGCTTTAAATTCAGAATTAATCTGAATTTGCCTGAGGGTTTTCTGACCACGAAAATGTGTGAATAGAATCCCCTCTCCTCTTCCCCTACAGGTACTCTGCAAATTAAATTTTGGAGACTCTAGGTCCCTCAGAGCCTCCAACAGAGCATCGGTCTTTGCCCTGCACTTGGGCAGCTGTGTGACAAGAAACCTTTGTGGGGGAGGTCTTGTAAACTCCAGGAGATAACCCCATCTTATAACCCCCAGAATTAATAGGTTGGGGGAAATTTCCTCCTATTGGGGGGAGGAAGGCCCCCAGTCTTCCTCCCACCCTGTCTGGAGGGTCATGGTTTTTTGCTGGGCTGTTCAGGAGGGCGAAAAATCGCCGCTCCTCTGCCCCTGCCTCTTTGGCCCCAGGCCTTCTTTTGGCCTTCAGGCTTGGGGGCGTCCTTGTGGACGAAACCCCTTTTTTGACTGTACTGGGGTCTTGCGTTTGAGAGGGAAAGACATTTTCCTGTCCGCAGTGCGGTCCAGTACTGTCTCTAAGCCCGGCCCGAGGAGTAGGTCTCCTGTAAAGGGTATACCACATAGTTTGGCTTTGGAGGCGCTGTCCCCAGGCCAAGTCTTAAGCCAAAGGGCTCGTCTGGCCGAATTGGCCAGGGCTGCTGATCTGGCTGACATTCGTATGGACTCTGCTGAGGCGTCTGCTATGTATGCGATACCTCGCAAAATCGTAGAGAATGAGGATAGGATAGTTTCCTTGGGCGTCCCTGCCTCAATATGTTCCTGGATCTTTGTCAGCCAGTGTTCCAAGTTGAGGGCTACAACAGTGACAGCCATCTCTGGTTTTAAATTGCCAATAGTAGAATCTCACATCTTTTTTTAGGAGGGAGTCTACTCTTCTATCCATTACGTCAGACAGAGCTCCCATGTCTTCAAACGCTAGGTCTGTGTGTCTAGAGACCTGGGAGAAGGCGGAGTCTAGTTTGGGAGTCTTATTCCAAACAGACGCGGGGTCCTCTGAGAAAGGGAACCTTCTCTTCAGGGATCTAGAGAAAAAGGGTTTCCTTTCAGGATCCTGCCATTCCTTCTTGATGGTTTCAACCAATACTTCATGTACTGGGAACATCTTTTTCTTTTGTTCCCCTAAACCCCTGTACATTTGGTCATGGAGTGTTAGGGCCCTTTTATCCTCCTGGATATTGAGAGTTGTATAAATTGCGCCCAAGAGGTCCTCTACCTCATCCAGGGACAATTTATACCTGGAGGATTTCCTGGACTCCCCATCCCGGTCCTCACCCTCAGATCCATCCTGGGAATCAGAAGTGGCGCTGTCTGCTTGCGCATGCTCCACCTCCGAAGGGCCGGGGGTTTCCTCTGCCGTAACTGCAGCAGCAGGTCTGGCAGGTGCACAGGGCTGAGCCTGTGGCGGGGTTGTAACCTGAGCTGGATAAGCAGGGAGTTGAAATTTTTCAAACAGTGATTTAAAAGATGAGAAGGTGAATGAGAGCTCTTTAACTGAGGCTGCTAATCCAGATTCCTGTTCAGACTCCCTCTCCTTGACCAGGGTATCTATGCAGTCTTTGCATAGAACCATTGGCCATGATTCTGCTAAAGTGTCCCTACAGGAGGCACACTTCTTTCTAGTGCTATGCGTTGACTTTGACGAATTCTCTACAGCTTTCTGAAATACAGTGCAAAAATGCAGAAAAAATAACAAATCAGAAGGATGGTTACAACCCAGGGAGTGCGCTAGCCCTCTTTTCAATATGCAGGGACTAGGGCCTCCCCCCTCTGACCACCCAGAGGGTCTGTCCCCCCCATGGACAGAACCATACATGGAGGGGCAATCCCAGATAGAGTGGACCCTCCCCAGGGTGCTCTTGCCTTAGGAAGGCTGGAGGTAGCGTCTGTCGTCTGGGGATCGTCTGACATGTTGCAGGTGGTTGCTTGCTACGGAGTCTCCACGCTGCCTGTGCGCGTTCCCGACTCCTCCAGCCTGCGCCCGGCCCCCTATCACCACCGCGACCCGGAACCGGAAGTCGCGGGTCAGAAGGGAACATCCGCCCACCATCGCAAATGACGTCATCCGCCGTCCGGCCCGCCTTGGTTAAAAAAAATCTTGCGGTCTGTACGCTTGTACAGGGAGGCTAAGAAGTCCCCTCTGCAGCGGCCCTGTGGACGCGATAGGGGTCCCCCACAGCCTGCTACCACGCTCTGCGAGGATGAGGTGGCTCAGATGGCGGGTATGTACCGCACTTTTTGTACCCTGGAAGCCCCTGCTTCCTTTCTGGGTAATTGTTTGGCTTCAATCCCCTGACTGAACAGCCTGGTTCCTTGCACAGTGTCTCCCCGCCGGAGGAAACACTAATAACTGTGGTCCGGCAGGGGAAGTAAGAATTTATAGGCTGGCGCAGTGTTTCCTGAGGAAGGGGAGGAGCCTAGCTCTCAATGGTGGCTGTCCTGAAAGACGATAAAGGGAAAACCGTACCAAGAGCAGGCTCATAATGACAGAGGGGTAGGACTGGTTTCCCTCGATGGACTCCAGGAAAGGGATTTTATGTGGAGTAAAATATCCAATTTTTTTTTTCTTGGAGGGTAACAGGAAGTCTTAAAAAACTTTCAGGACATCCAAAAGCATTCCAACTAAGGGGCTGGCAACACAACAAATATCCGTTAACAGGCCCAAAGGAAAACAGCAAGAACTGGGGACTGCCTGTGGCACAAGGAGCAGTCTGAAGGACCCTACTCACCAAATTTGGTATCACATGAAGAAAATTGCCCAAAAAAAACAAAACAAGGTATGGCCAGATTTGTAGTATACACAGACCATTTTAGAACAAAATCCTCATAAAAGCAGATGCAAAGAGAAGGTCTTTGTGGCCTTAGAGGCTCTATAAAAATCAAGGCTATAGATTGTAATGGTAGAAACCGGTTGATCCTCTAGCTTCAGAGTGGTGTGTACCACATCAATTAGAGCCAAAATGGTCACTTCACATAATAACAGCGGACTGCAGCTCTTCAGGAAAAAGCTCATCAAATTAGAACTTGAATAAGAACTTGAATCAGTTTCTCTGTGTTCAATGGGTTATAAACCACTAAGGCTGCAGGTAAATCAGATATAGAATCTGATGAGAAGGGGTTGGTGGCACACTGGCAGCTTCTGCAAAGAGTCAGAAAACAGGGGAATTTGGGTTATAAAAACCTGCATGACTGTATGAAAAAACAACATCAGACTTTAAAGACAGAGGACAGCATGATTACAGGCTACCGATTTTACCACCATCAAAAAGCATTCTGTCCCTGATCCATTAGTGGAGGAACCCAGCAGAGCAGGACTGTCCAACCCGTGTCTAGAATTAGACATGTTGCAGCCAGTGTGGTAAGCAACGTACAAGCTCAGGATAAGAGGCAAGACCTTTAGTACTCATGGAATTTGAAAAGCTGGTAGCAGGTGAAAATTTAACAACCAGAAGGTCGGCTAGCTAAAAGGTGACTAAAGTCACTGCAGGCAGGAAGAATGGATTCAAGTTCCACGTGGCTCTGTGAGGTAGAAGCCGCAGTAGGGAGATGCGCCCCCAACACTGTATGGTGGGGACAAGCAGAAATTGAGGATGCACATGCCATTCCATCTAGCGGAATAACTTCAGTGCTGTGTCGCAAAGCATTAAGCTCTTCCACAGCAAAGCTGGTGAAAAACTAGGAAATGATGATGCCCAGCAAACAGGTAAAGGAAGGGAGCTCTTTGTGCTGTACGCGGTAATCAAAGTGACTCTTCAGAGTCATTGCAAGTCAGAGACAATTCTAGCAGCTCTGGATCTGGAGAGTGTTTCACAGCTAACTTAGCCTGAACCAGTCTGGAAAGTTCCCACATGGAGTCCAATGCCCAAAGGTCCCTTCCAGACTCGTCCAGCAATCGGCCACTCCAGTGGAGACTGGACGTGACACTCGTACCAGATAACTGCAAGTCGGTGGACGAAAGTCACCAGCAGCAGTCGATGTAGAAAAATTTTGATTAAAGAAAAAAAAACTCAAAAAAGGTTAGTCTTCACAACAGGCATTGTAGTAAGAGGTGCTATACCCTTGGTTAGCCTACAGTTTTTTTGTTTGCCAAATCCTCTTGTAGGTGTCAATGTAACCCAAAAGGTTTAAGAATTCCTATGTCCCTCAACAAACCCCCCAAAAAATCTGAAAAGTGAAAATTAGGGGTGTTGGCCCTGCCTTCTCTATAAACGTTGAACAGCAATCTATAAAAAGGGAGCGAAAAACTTCCTGGAGTGAAATGTGCTCTCCCACACTAACACAGTAAGTAATGAGATGGTGCGAAGTGAAGTAATGTTAAATGTTCCAATAAGAAGAAAATAATCAAAAACTCAAACGATATATAGCCTCCGAAGAGCGACCAACCTATTGATCGCCTATCACGGTCTGCAACCCTAAGACACTGTTGAAGGTGACCCCCACTTGTCCAATCAAGTGAGTTGATGGCTGTTGACAGACGGCTTGATAATCTGTGTGATATAATAAATCTTAATCCTAAGTGATATAGTCCCTAACCACTGTGTGGGCTCCTAAAGGAGAAGGCAGAGTGGTGGGATAAGTGTAGAATCAAAGTGATAAAAAATTGGTGATAAACCAATATGAATAGTCTCTGGTGAGCAGACTAAATGACATACAATAAGTAAATTGGCCCTGGCGGGCAGTGCATAAACAATATATATAAAAGTTCCTAGTATCCAGGTTCATATGTATCCTCAATGAATTAGGGGGCAGTGTGGGCAGCACAAAGTGACTCCACTCTCCAAGCCACTTATAATGAATATTTGATAGTCTATGCTGTCAGTCCCGGTTCTTAATCAGTCAAGCAATATTGGACATTAATATCACAAATAGCAGTTCCAACAGAAATTAGGTGACTTTAGTGAGCTTCCTGGCTGGACGGTCAGCGAGCAGAACAGCCCATCCACTACCCCCTGATGTGCCTTTCACCCCTGCAAGGGGTACCAATGTCTGGTGAGTGTGGACTCATAGGGGGGAGCACCTTTGTCATCTGGTTTCCAATCGATGATCGTCCAGCCAGAAAGCTCACTAAAATCACCTAATTTCTGTTGGAACTGCCATTTGTGATATTAATGTCCAATATTGCTTGACTGATTAAGAACCGGGACTGACAGCATAGACTATCAAATATTCATTATAAGTGGCTTGGAGAGTGGAGTCACTTTGTGCTGCCCACACTGCCCCCTAATTCATTGAGGATACATATGAACCTGGATACTAGGAACTTTTATATATATTGTTTATGCACTGCCCGCCAGGGCCAATTTACTTATTGTATGTCATTTAGTCTGCTCACCAGAGACTATTCATATTGGTTTATCACCAATTTTTATCACTTTAATTCTACACTTATCCCACCACTCTGCCTTCTCCTTTAGGAGCCCACACAGTGGTTAGGGACTATATCACTTAGGATTAAGATTTATTATATCACACAGATTATCAAGCTGTCTGTCAACAGCCATCAACTCACTTGATTGGACAAGTGGGGGTCACCTTCAACAGTGTCTTAGGGTTGCGGCCCGTGATAGGCGATCAATAAGTTGGTCGCTCTTCGGAGGCTATATATCGTTTGAGTTTTTGATTATTTTCTTCTTATTGGAACATTTAACATTACTTCACTTCGCACCATCTCAGTACTTACTGTGTTAGTGTGGGAGAGCACATTTCACTCTAGGAAGTTTTTCGCTCCCTTTTTATAGATTGCTGTTCAACGTTTATAGAGAAGGCAGCGCCAACACCCCTAATTTTCACTTTTCACTTTTTACCAGTTCCCAGTATAGGACACTTAAGAGGGGGGCAGCAGCCGGGACTGTCCATTTAAGTGCGAATATTATTACATATAAAAAAAAAAAAAAAAACAACTGTTCATCTTATTTTTACAGCAATTTTTCACAAATGCCTAAACTTTCACATTACTGTACATTATGCAAATAGGCTATTAAACAGTTAATTGAAAACGTCAGGTCTGGTCTGTCGGTCCATGTGCCTTCCTTGTTCTAACCCCACCCCCCGCTTTCCCACTTTTGTTTTGTATACAATGGGGGAAGCTTAACCACTTAAGCCCCGGACCATTTTGCTGGCCAAAGACCAGGCCCCTTTTTGCGATTCGGCACTGCGTCGCTTTAACTGACAATTGCGCAGTCGTGCGACGTGGCTCCCAAACAAAATTGATGTCCTTTTTTTCCCTACAAATAGAGCTTTCTTTTGGAGGTATTTCATCACCTCTGCGACTTTTATTTTTTGCGCTATAAACAAAAAACAAGTGACAATTTAAAAAAAAAAAAAAAAGCAATATTTTTTACTTTTTGCTATAATAAATATCCCCCCAAAAATATATTAAATTTTTTTTTTTCCCTCAGTTTAGGCCGATACGTATTCTTCTACATATTTTTGGTAAAAAAAAATAAAAAAAATCAAAAAAAAAATCGCAATAAGCGGTTATTGATTGGTTTACGCAAAAGTTATAGCGTCTACAAAATAGGGGATAGTTTTATGACATTTTTATTAATAATTTTTGTTTTACTAGTAATGGCAGCGATCAGCGATTTTTATCATGACTGCAACATTATGGCGGACACATCGGACACTTTTGGCGCTATTTTGGGACCAGGAACACTTACACAGTGATCAGTGCTATAAATATGCACTTATTACTAAAATGTAAATGTGACTGGCAATGAAGGGATAACCAGGAGGGGGGGCGCTGAAGGGGTTAAGTTTGTCCTAGGGATGTGTTCTACAGTAACTGTAGGGGGGATGGGCTACATGTGACACGACACTGATCACCGCTCCCGATTACAGGGAGCTGTGATCAGTGTCCTGTCACTAGGAAGAATGAGGAAATGCTTGTTTACATCAGCATTTCCCCGTTCTTCCTCTCCGTGAGATGTTCGCGGGTATCCCCGCAGACATCGAGTCCACGGGACCCGCAATCACACTCACGGAGCTTGCGGCGGGCGCGCGCACCCACAATGCCACGTCTTAAAGGCGACGTACAGGTACGTTAATCTGCCTGTATGTGCCATTCTGCCGACGTATATTGGCGTGAGCCGGTCGTCAAGCGGTTAAAAACCCCGTCTCTCCTCTCAGTGTCCCAGGGAGAACCTTT
Organism: Rana muscosa; assembly: GCA_029206835.1. Lineage (NCBI taxonomy): Eukaryota > Metazoa > Chordata > Amphibia > Anura > Ranidae > Rana > Rana muscosa. Next base: position 426,031,128 of record CM055121.1, read on the forward strand.
TCACCAGACAGGAAGTGAAGCAAACTCTCCAACAGCGACACAAACATAAGTAATTTTGTTTTTTCACATTAACTAGCAGAATGCTAGAACCCCCGCATGATTTTTATTGTTGTCCGTTTCCCAGTTGCAGAATTTCCTCAACTTTCTGTCTAAAATGTTGTCCACTGGCCAAAAAGTTAGGGGACAATCCTAATGGTTCTGGATAGCAGTTAAACCAGCATTACACTGTTTAAATGCAGCATGTCCTTTATTTTCAACTAGCAAACACCAACACGCTTTGGTGTGAACTGGGCACATTGAAAACCATTTATTTTTTTCTGGTTATTGAGCTGTGCGTCTGCGTTGAACAACGCTGCTCAATGCAGCCTAAGACACATGATGTGAATGGGCCCTGAATGATCTTAAAGTATTACTAAACCCACGACAGTAAAATCAGTCTGTATATGCAGTAAAGCATGCTTGTTAGACACACTGTGGGACCTAAGGGGTTAATATTCTGCATTGTGTAAAAAGGCTGTGTGATCCTGTCTGCTCTGATCCTCCCCTTCTTTCACAACCCCCACTCCATCTCCTGTTAATACAGAGCCTTGGGGGCACTCTGCACATGCTCAGTTTGGGGTGTATTGCTAGAGAGGTCTTTTTTTCTTTTGGGAGGTTGTATGATCAGCACAGGGCCAATCATCACTGTCCAGAAAGAGGGTCAGGAAACCAGGATAGGACAGTTCAGTGCAGTATGAAAACTCCTCCTACAAGCTTTAACCAGGAACTGATAGAAGTTACAAGACTTATATACTGCTGATGAGAAAAGGTATTTAGCAGTTTATATTTACTAAAATAATTGCATTTCCATGTTCTGTGCACTGTGGGAGACCAGATATAGTTGAATGCAGGGTAGGGTCCAGGGTTTAGTAGCACATATGCAGCCTCGGCTTTCGGGGGTTATACCGGGATAATGCCCGCAGCTGCAGGTATGATCCCAGTACCGTTGTTTAGAGCGGGCGATTGGCTATCCAGGCATAACAAACGATGCGGCTAAAAGCCGCTCAGTTATACCGGAGGAGCGGGAGGGGACATCCCCCCCTCCCACCGCTCTGACCGGGCCTCCTGTCCCACCGGGAGACGCGATCTGCCACTTACGGCACCTAGAGAGAGACTGGCATGAAGCCGTAAACGGCTTTTTGCCAGTCTCCTGAATGTAAAAATGGAAGAGACGCCACAACGTCACTTCCTGTTTACTCGGCTACCAATGGCGCCGGATTTTAAAAAAGTATACAGTATTCAGAATCTGAATACTTTGAAGCGCAAAGGAGGGATTTGGGGTCTTTTAGACCCCCGATCCCTCCATAAAGAGTACCTGTCACCACCTATTACTGTCACAAGGGATGTTTATATTCCTTGTGACAGCAATAAAAAAAAAAATGTTATTTTTTTTTAAAACACAATTTTATATTATAATAAAAAAAAAAAAATTAAAGCGCCCCCGTCCCCGCGAGCTCGCGCAGCAAAGAAAACACATACGGAAGTCACGTCCGCATATGTAAACGGTGTTCAAATCACACATGTGAGGTATTGCCGCGATCGTCAAAGCGAGAGCAATAATTCTAGCCCTAGACCTCCTCTGTACCTCTAACCTGGTAACCGTCAAATTTACAGCGTCGCCTATGGAGATTTTTAGGTACTATAGTTTGTCGCCATTCCACGAGTGCGTACAATTATAAAGCATGACATGTTTGGTATCTATTTACTCGGCTTAACATCATCTTTCACATTATACAAAAAAATTGGGCTAACTTTACTTTTTAATTTTTTTTTATTCATGAAAGTAAATTTTTCCAAAAAAGTTGCGTTTAAAACACCTCTGCACAAATACCGTGTGACATAAAATATTGCAACAATTGCCATTTTATTCTCTAAATTCTCTGCTAAAAAACAATATATAATGTTTGGGGGTTCTAAGTAAGTTTCTAGCAAAAAATACGGATTTTAACTTGCAAACACCAAATGTCAGAAATGGGCTTAGTCATGAAAGGGTTTAAAGCATCTCAAATGCAAACAGAATGCACATAAAATCAAGCTAGATTTGCCCATTAACACAAGCTCAAAAGCATGTTGGCACAGCCCATTCAGACACAAGCCAGGTATAACAGCAGTCTGCTCTTGCATTGTTTTAGGCAGGGGAGCAATTTTATTACTATACTACAACACAAAAAATAAAAACGTTGTCCTTTGAATATCTGGGAGATGAGGGATGGCACGGGTGCTTTATTATGCAATATCCTCCCCTCTTGTAAGAGTTATTTTTAGAGCCAGAAAGGACAACGCATTGTGAGACTAGGGCATGTGAGCGGAGAGCAGACAGGCTCTGTACCGAGTGCCATCCTGGGCATGTTTAATGATAAAACGCGATGAAACACAAAGGGGCTGTCTTGCAAAAACTGAACAGGCAGACCTGACCCAAGGCAGCCAGCAGCCCCACCACAACCTAGGCTGAGCGCATACTAATTAGAGCCTGCAGAAAGTAGTCTGCCAAGCAGAACAATGAGAGATTCAGAGTGACAGCTTTGTCACAAATCATTTGGGTCAAAGGTCAGCACTATGGGTCCATATTACCACAACAAGAACCACATACTGGAGGAAAAAAATAGAATACATACAATGCATATCATTAAAGTCATAAATTGCATTCCATCTTTAGTTTATTTTACCTATAGCATATTTCTACAATATCTATGGATTGACACAACCCCCTCATGAACCATGATAGACTATGTCATTTGCATATGTCACCTGCCATGACTTACTCTAGAAGGCACACTCTGTTTTTCATATCTCGGCTTCTCCACTGCTTACAAGTGACCTGTGATCTCTCAGACCTATTATAAATCACTTGGCAGTGACTAAGGCCCGGTTCACACTAGTGCAACACGACACTTGTCCTACTTGGGATCCGACTTTGCCCTGGGACTTGAAGCCGACATATGTCAGACTTTCAATGAACGGGGATCCGACTTGGATCCCCGCCAATACCAGGCACTGTGTTTGGTATGAATCTTAAGGGGGAACTCCACACCAAATTTTAAATAAAAAACCGGCATGGGTTCCCCCTCCTGGAGCATACCAGGCCCTTCGGTCTGATATGAATTTAAAGGGGAACCTCCTACGCCATAAAAAACGGCGTGGGGTCCCCCCAAAATACACACCAGACCCTTATCCGAGCATGCAGCCTGGCCGGTCAGGAAAGGGGGTGAGGCCGAGCGAGCCCCCCCTCCTGAACCGTACCAGGCCGCATGCCCTCAACATGGGGGGGTGGGTGCTTTGGGGGGAGCCCTGTGCCCCCCCCCACCCCAAAGCACCTTGTCCCCATGTTGATGAGGACAAGAGCCTCTTCCAGACATCCCTGGCCGTTGGTTGTCGGGGTCTGCGGGCGGGGGGCTTGAATGGGTAGGGGTACATTGTACCCCTACCCATTCACCTGGGGGGAAAAAAATGTCAAGAAAAAAAAACAAAAAAACACACTAGACAGGTTTTTAAAGTCATTTATTAGGCAGCTCTGGGGGTCTTCTTCCGACTTCGAGGGTCTCTTCCGGCTCTCCAACCTCTTCTCCCGCTCTCCGGTGCCTTCTCCGCGCCCCATGTGCACACGGCATTAGAGCGGGAGGGAGCGTTGTGTCATCACAAGAAGAGAAGAGGGAAGAAGACACGGAGAAGACCGGGCCGCCGCTAGTAAAAAAGCTGGCAGAACGCATCGGAGAGAGCGGAGAGGGCACCAGAGGACAGGAGAAGAGGCTGGAGAGTCGGAAGAGACCCCCAAAGTCAGAAGAGACCCCCGGAGCTGCCTAATAAATTACTTTAAAAACCTGTCTAGTGTGTTTTTTTTCTTGACATTTCCCCCCCCCAGGTAATTGGGTAGGGGTACGATGTACCCCATACTCATTCACATAGGGTGGGGGGCCGGGATCTGGGGGCCCACTTATTAAAGGGGGCTCCCGAATTCCGATAAGCCGCCCGCCCGCAGACCCCGACAACCAACCAGGGTTGTCGGGAAGAGGCCCTTGTCCTCATCAACATGGGGACAGGGTGCTTTGGGGTGGGCCGCAGGGCGCCCCCATGTGGAGGGCATGTGGCCTGGTACGGTTCAGGAGGGGGTCCTTTCGCTCATTCCCACCCCCTTAACTGACCGTCCGGGCTGTGTGCTCGGATAAGGGTCTGGTATAGATTTTGGGGGGACCCCCACACCGAAGGGCCTGGTATGCTTCTGGAGGGGAACCCACGCTGTTTTTTTATGGCGTAGGGGATTCCCCTTTAAATTCATACCAGACCGAAGGGCCTGGTATGCTCCTGGAGGGGGAACCCATGCCGGTTTTTTATTTAAAATTTGGCATGGAGTTCCCCCTCAAGAACAGCAGAGCACAAGTCACATGCCAAAGTCAGAGCATGCAAGACTGCGTTCCGACTTCAATGATATTCAATGGGCTGAAGCAGGATCAAAGTCGGACCAAATTAGTACAGGGAGCATTTTCAAAGTCGGACCGACATGTGTCAAACCAGTTAAGATGGCTCCCATAGGGAAACATTGATTTTCACACATCATGCGACATGAGCTACCAATGTCGGAGCGTTTGTCGCACCAGTGTGAACCCGGCCTGAACAGCATTAGAACCTATAGCACTGTCATCAATTAGAAGATCAGGTGAGAAGATATAGTGAAAATTGGAGACCGATGACAACCATAACAAATAATCCCTGATAAAGTCCAGGGAGAAAAGAGAGAAGGTAGGAGCTTGCATTGTCTATGCCCATCCCTAGCAATGCTGGGGAGGGAAAGATTGTAAAGCTTTAGGTTTCCTCTGTGCATTTATATTTTGACATGCATTTTCCACATTTGTGTTTCTGTAGTGCTTTTCTCACTGGGGATTCAAAGTGCTTAGGAGGTGAAAAAGCAATCTTGGGCTCATTTGAGCCAATTAACCTACCAGCGTGAGAAAAGCCCAACAAGTACTCCATGTCGATGGTGTCCTGCCTGGAATTCAAACTGAGGACCTCAGTGCTGCAAGGCAGACATGCCAACCACCATCACTTCTGCAGTGGGTACTGCAGACAGTTATCTTTTGCAGCCTGGATGTGGATTTTAATATCGCTGTAAACCAACATTCAACCTGATATATCTACAGTAATTTGATAGGCAGAGACAAGAAAGATTAAACAGCTATAGTTATTAAAAGGAAGATAGCAAACAAGGGCTTGGTAATGGAGGTCCCATGCATCCTTGAAGCCCAATCATTTTTGCTAACTTAATTGTTACATCACTATTCTTTGTACTATATAAGTTTGCCACTGGTTGAAAACCAGATCAACAAGAAACTTTCACTTGGCTGCATTCAAGCACAACACGAGTAAAATACTAATTTACCCTGTAATTGATGAAACATTGAGGCTGCTGCCAATATTCACTGGGCTGTCCTAAACTCTGCAGCTGTCAGTCATCCATCATGCCTGCCACCTCGTCTTGCTGTCAGTCCATATATTGACTTCCCATCTTGTACTGAATTCAATGCTAAGCTTTGGCTCTAACAGCGATGCGGTCAGTATTGATGCAGAGAAATTTTAAATGTTTGTAGTTCTAGATATGCCTTTCATTTCAACCACAGACTCTCCTATTCTCTAGGGATCTCTTATCCTCCATATTGCATTTTTTGAGAGATCCTATATATCAGGGCAAGGCTGATTTTTTAATATAGAAGATTGATGGTCTAAACAAAGTCAGTTCCACAAATCTTTAGGGTTCTAACTTTAAGGCAAAAAGTAGTAAATTGTATTTACCCCCCAACACAAACTAGGCTCAATTCACAAAAACTAAAACACCGGGATAAGGATACTGTTTTTTTTTAAAAAATATTTTCAGTTCAGTCCAATGAGACTAGAAAAATTCAGTCATATGGCTACAAGAAAGATACTTAAAGCGGTTGTAAAGCCACTTGTAATGTTACTACGATCCGGTCTGTCCTCAATAAAAAATAAAAAAAAAGCCAATATCTACCTGATTTCACAGCGCCTCCTGGCGCTCATGTGGCCTCTCTCCTCTCCCTGTCTGACAGCTGCAGCAGGAGGGGGGTCGAAAACTCCCGCTGACATTAGTCGGAAGGAGAGGAGAAGGGAGGCGGCCGGTCATGTGAGCACCGGGAGGTGCTATGAAATGGGTAGATATCGGCTTTTTTTTCAAATAAAAGACATACAGCGGGGCACATAATGTTACCTAACAGAGCGGATTGTAGCAACATTAAACTTTTATGAAAGCAGCAGGAGGGGAGGATCGGGGAGCGGATGGAGCTGACAGGCAGGGAGGGGAAGGGGGAGAGGACAGAGGAGATGACACAGGCATGTAAACTGACCACAGTGTCAGGGCTTAGCAGCCATGATAAACCTTGGTCAGTTTACAGGGGGGGGGGGCTCTTAGAATGGAGCCTACTAACCCAGCAGGGTGTCCCTTCTCTAAACCCCTTAGGATCATCTTATACAGCCAGTACAGCATCCTTTTTGAGGACACGATCACTGAATACATTTTGATATTTGGCCGACAGATAACAAGCTTTTATTCTGATATAACTTGCATAAAATCTTTAATGGTCCACCGTCCCCAATGAACCAGTCATTCAAAAAAGCTAGGAGAGATCTAAAACAAGAAACTGTCTCCCTGTACCAATGTAGCGGGAACCAGCAGCATTTGGCTGAACACAAGGTGGAGAAGAATGGTGTTAAAGGAGTTGTAAACGCAGAAGTTTTTTTTATCTTATTGCATTTTATGCATTAAGATAAAAAGCCTAGTGTGTGTGTAGCAGCCCCCCCCCCCCATACATACCTGAGCCCCATCTCTGTCCAGCGACGTCCACGAGTCCCTCAGCCGCTCGAGTCTCTCCCTCCTGATTTGCTGAGACACAGCAGCTGCTGCATTGGCTCCCGCTGCTGTCAAAGTCAGTTAGCCAAATCAGGAGAGAGGGGGCGGGGCCGAACGGAAGCTCAGTGTCTAAATGGACACACGGAGCTGCAGCTCGGTTTGGGTGCCCCCATTGCAAGCTGCTTGTTGTGGGGGCACTCAACAGGAAGGAGGGGCCAGGAGCACCGAAGAGGGACCCGTGAATAGGACGATCCAGTCTGCTCTGTGCAAAACCAACTGCACAGAGGAGGCAAGTACAACATTTGTGGGTTTTTTTTAACACAAGACGTTACAAATCACTTTAAATTTACAAAAAGGTAGAAAAATGAAATGGACTTTCACTGTATTTGCTCATTTAAGCTCAAAAGAATCAATTTTACACAAACTAAATATTCTCTCTCACCCCCTCATTTCTCAGGGTTTTAGTTTCGCAACTTTCAGCTGCTGACATATGAGATGTGACATTATTCCATTTGCTGGTTTTTAACAACATCTCACACCACCCACTTTCTTATATTGGACAATAAAATAAGATCTAACAAAAACTTTAGAACAAATGCTTTGACAGAATTCAATGTCCAGTCTCCCTCCGTATTATCTGTTCTCTGCAATTGCATATTTAGTTTTGTTTTTAGTGTTGAACTATTAAAATCCATAACATGGTTTTAAAATAAAAAAAAGACATAAAAAGCAGCAAGGGGCAACACTATTACCACTTCTTCAGGGCTTAACACAGGAGAAACCTTGAATAGACTCAGAGAAACAAGTGACTTCCCAGATCTATATTAGAACCAATATTGAACTCTTCTCATGGAGAACAACCTGACAGCATTGCTGCTCAGAAACGGTGTTGTGCCGCCCCCAAAACGCTTTGGCTGTTTTATATGACTTTTTTTTTATCAACAGTTATAATAATTTTGGACTCCTATTATAGTCTGGAACTCCTTTCTATACTTTTTAGGATGTAAAGCAGGTACTGTAAGATTTTTGAAAATGTTTAAATCATTACAGGCTTACGAACGACTCCTACTTACGAATGGCTTCAATGCCGGCTGCTTGTGCTCCACGCTGGTCCTGTATACCTCCGAGCAGCTATCTTGCCACATTCCACACTGCAGTACTTCATTTACTGCATGGCCAGAAGAGCTCCAGAAGCGCCCGGAACATCCCACATCCCTCCACAGGCGGACGTTACACTTACAAGCAGTGTTCCGACTTGCGAACACATTACACTTACGAACAAACCTACAGTCCCTAATGCGGTCATAACTTGGGGACTGCCTGTAATAGGTATAGCCTCAGTAAAATGTAATAGCATAACAAATTTATAACATAAAAATATTTAAAAAATATATATTTTAAAAGTGCCCTGACATGGAACATGAAAGCATTTACATAAGGGCTCGTTCACACATGGGCCTCTTCCACACGGGTGTGCCGTATGTTGTATTTCATCCGTCTGTTGCATTCCTATAGGCCAGGCATGTCCAAAGTCCAGTCCGGGGGCTAATTGTGGCCCGCGTTCCGGTTTAATGTGGCCCCACTGGTAATTTGTATATTGTGTATATATATATATATATATATATATATATATATATATATAATCTTTTGTGACCCCCCCAACAAAGCTGCATTCATGGCAATGGTGAGGCTGCAGATGGGCACAGATTAGGCTACATTGATGGATACGGACCCTTATTTTGCTTCACGGTTCTTTATTCAAAATGTAAGTTTTTCCTGAAAAGTGAAATACGGTATATCCAAATAACACGCCCAAGCTCATCCTTAGACTCTTCCCCACACACAGCCACAAAGGCAAGAGAATTCTTGTTGGGCAGTGTATTAGTTAGTTAATTTGCATTTCATTTTAATTGTTCAAAGAATGTCAAAATGGACGGCCCTCACGCATGTTCACTTCATCAAATCTGGCCCGCTTTGAAAAAAGTTTGGACACCCCTGCTATAGGCAAACGGATGTAAATGGATGATCATCTGTTTACAACCGTATCTGTCCACATCCGTTTTTTTTTAAACTGATTAAAGCCCCATTTTTCTTCTGTTTAAAAACATACAAAAAGAAAAAACAAAAAAACTGACAAACGGTACATTTTTTGCATCTGTTAGGAGCCGGTACCCACCGGCGTGCTAACCACTAGTGACTTATCTCTGTTGTCAGCAGAGATTCCTGCTGGAAGAAAAATAAATAGACGGTATACAGTGAGGGGGCAGTGTGTACAGTCAGGCTCCCTTACATGCCAGTGCTGACTGTCATTTTTGGCTCTATTCTTCAATAGCGCCAGAGAAGAAGCTGGCATTTGGCCCCACCACTGAAGTAAACCGGGCGACCCCGCCCCTTTTTTTTAACTTTAGCTGCAGGGACAAATGACAGCTCCTTGTCTGGCGCAATAGAAGAAAGAAAAAAAGAAGAGCCAGAAATGACACTGGCAAGTAAGCAAGTCTGTACACACTGCCCCTCACTGCATACAGTGCTCTTCTCCTCTCCTGCCTCTCCCCTTGCACACACTGCCCCCCCCCCCTTCCTAAAGAGGGCCTATCACTTATATGCTATAACACTATATGCCATATAGGGGGATGTTTACAATCACAAGTTAAATAAAACACAACAGGCACACTTAAAGCACATAAAAAGTAAAAGATATAAAAGAAAAAAAAAAAAAAGTGAGCCTTCCCACCTCCACATATGCAGACATACATACAAAAATGCATGCGTTGGGGTGCCCGTGTAAAAAAAATGGCAATTGTGCTACATATGTTACATATCACAGTGTTCGCCAGAGATCAATAATTTTAGCAGCAGAGCGAATAAGTAATGCTAAACTGATGACCTTTTAAAGGTTCGCCTATGGAAAAATATAGGGTACTGATATTTTTTCCTGGTTTCATGGGTGCACGCAATTTTAATGCGTGACACTATTGAGTATCTATTTACTTGGTGCAACTTCATCTTATACATTTTACCAAAAAATAGGTACCCGTAATTTATTTTGTTTGTGTGCCCTAAAATAAACTTAAAGGGGTTGTAAAGGTTTGTTTTTTATTTTCTAAATAGGTTCCTTTAAGCTAGTGCATTGTTGATCACTTACCTTTTCCTTCAATTTCCCTTCTAAATGTTTTTTTTCTTTGTCTGAATTTCTCACTTCCTGTTCCTCCTCAGTAAACTGTTCAGTAAGCTGTTTTGGCTGACTAAACACCGCTCAGATGATGGTGTGAAGTTTACTGAGGAGAAACAGGAAGTGAGAAATTCAGACAAAGAAAAAAACATTTAGAAGGGAAATCGAAGGAAAAGGTAAGTGAACCAACAATGCACTAGCTTAAAGGAATCGATTTAGAAAATAAAAAAACAAACCTTCACAACCCCTTTAAGTGTATTTTTACTGTCATTCTGGATTTTATAAAACTGTTGCGTGAATATCATGTGTCATAAAAAATTGGAATTACCACAAAATGTATTCTCTAGGGTGTCGGTTTTCAGAAAATATATAATTAAGGATGCACTGATAACGAAATCGGTGCCAATACCAAGCATTTGCACAAGTATCGGTACTCGCCCAAATGCATCCGATACTTTGTGGTGCGATGTGCGTCAATACAAAATGAATGGGCACAAATCACACTGCAATGAATCGCATGCAATCTAAAACAGGAATGCAGGGCAATTCCTGTATGAATTGTGTGTGTGTGTAAAGAAAAAAATAGGATTTTTATAACAGCTTACCTGTAAAATCCTTTTCTTGGAGTACATCACGGGACACAGAGCGGCATAGTCATTACTATGTGGGTTATATAGTTTACCTTCAGGTGCTGGCACTGGCAACTTCCAAACCGGAAGTACCCTCCCCTATATAAGCCCCTCCCATCCGGGAGCACCTCAGTTTTGTAGCAAAGCAATAAGTGTCCCCAAAAGAGGGGTGGGAGCTCTGTGTCCCGTGATGTACTCCAAGAAAAGGATTTTACAGGTAAGCTGTTATAAAAATCCTATTTTCTTTCTCGTACATCACGGGACACAGAGCGGCATAGTCATTACTAATGGGACGTCCCAAAGCAATGCCCAATGAGGGGGGGGGATACACCATACATAAGCTGAGCGCTATCAGACATGAGGATCTTTTGCAGCCTGCAACACACTGCGCCCAAAGGCGACATCCTCCTGACTTCTAACGTCCACCTGGTAGAACCTAGCAAACGTGTGTACTGAAGACCATGTTGCGGCCTTACAGATTTGAGCCAGGGAGGCCTGGTGATGCACTGCCCATGAAGTTCCAACTGCTCTCGTGGAGTGCGCCCTAACTTTGAACGGAGGCGGTCTCCTTCTCAAGCCATAGGCTTGCATTATGACCTGTCGAATCCACTTGGCTAAAGTAGATTTTGACGCTGCCTGACCCTTTCTGGGGCCTTCCGGCAGAATAAACAAAGTATCCGTTCTGCGAATCTGAGCAGTGGCTTTTAGATGAGCTTTAACTGCTCTTACTACATCCAAAGAATGTAATAATTTTTCCTCTACTGAACTAGGTTTGGGGAAAAAAGAAGGAAGAACCACATCTTGGTTCAAATGAAACCTCGATACCACCTTAGGAAGAAAGGCTGGATGAGGACGTAACACTACTCTGTCCTTATGGATAACCAGATATGGCTCCCTACAGGACATAGCGGCTAATTCCGACACTCTTTAAGCCGAACAAATGGCTACTAGAAAAATCAATTTCCTGGTGAGAAGAACCAGGGAAATATGCTGTAATGGTTCAAATGGTTGTTTCTGTAGAACCGACAGAACCAGGTTTAAGTCCCATGGACATATGGGAATATTAACCGGAGGGCTAATACACATCACTCCTTGTATAAAGGCTTTGACTAGTGAATGCGAAGCCAAGGGCCTCTGAAAAAATATTGACAAGGCCGAAATCTGACCCTTGATAGTACTCAAGGCAAGCTTCCTATCTACAGCCCACTGTAGGAAGTCCAGAATCCTACCTATTACGTACTTACGTGGATGCCATTTCTTGGCCTCACACCAGGCGATGTACGCCTTTCAGATTCTATAGTAGATCTGCCTGGATACCGGCTTCCTGGCATTGATCATGGTAGATACCACAGGATTAGAGAGACCTCTCTTTTTTAGAATGTGGGCTTCAATAGCCAGGCCATCAAACCTAGGGCTGGTAAGGAAGGGTAGTATATCGGTCCTTGCGAAAGCAGGTCCGGACGATGTGGGAGGGTCCAAGGACTCCCCACAGACATTTTTACAATCTCCGCGTACCATGCTCTTCGGGGCCACGCTGGAGCCACCAGAATCACTGGTTTCTTTTTTACCCTGATTCTGCGGAGTAATCGAGGTAACAATTGTGGCGGTGGGAATGCATATATCAGCTTGAACTGATCCCAAGGGAACACTAGGGCATCCGAGCCGCAAGCTAGGGGATCCCTTGTCCAAGAGACAAACCTGTCCACCTTTGCGTTGAATCTGGATGCTAGCAGATCTACATCCGGTGTTCCCCACCGCTGACATATTGTCCGGAAAACCTCGGGGTGAAGGGACCATTCCCCTGGGCATAATTGTTGGCGACTTAGAAAGTCCGCCTTCCAATTCTCCACTCCTGGAATGAATACCGCGGATATGGCTGGGACATATCTTTCTGCCCATTTCAGGATGCAATTTACTTCCCTCTGGGCTGCACGACTCCTGGTGCCACCCTGATGATTGATATATGCCACTGCTGTGGCATTGTCCGATTGAATTCTGACAGGGGACCCTTGGAGTTTGGATGTCCATGCTACTAGGGCATACCGGGCTGCTCGTATCTCTAAGAGATTGATGGGCAGGGCCTTTTCTGCATCCGACCATCTGCCCTGGAGAGACCATTGCTCCAGTACTGCTCCCCAGCCTATAAGGCTGGCATCTGTAGTGACCACCTTCCAAGAAATCGGACTGAAGGATTTCCCTTTTTCCAGATTCTGGGGAACCAACCACCAACGGAGGCTCTTGCGAACGGAAGGGGACAAGGACATTGGTAAGTCTAGGGCCTGAACTTTTTTGTTCCAGGCTGACAGTATAGCCCTTTGCAAATTCCTTGAATGGAATTGACCGTAGGGTACTGCTTCGAATGATGCCACCATTTTTCCCCAGCAGCCTCATGCACAGGCATATGGATGGCTGTCTTTTTGTACCCACTAGGTGGATCAAATCTCTCAAAGACGACACCTTTTCTTGAGGCAAGAAAATTTTTCTCTGGTCTGAATCCAGCCTTAGCCCCAAGTATTCCAGACTTTTGACTGGTTTTAGGGCTGACTTGTCTCGGTTGATAATCCAACCGTGAGATTCCAGATACTCGATTGTCTCGTGAACAACCACTTCTAGTTTTTCCACTGAGTGGTCTATCAGCAACAAGTCGTCTAGATATGCCATTATCGTTACACCTCGTGTTCTTAAATTGGCCAATAATGGGGCCAGAATTTTTGTGAACACGCGTGGTGCTGTGGCCAGACCGAAGGGTAAGGCTCTGAACTGAAAACGGCGCCCTTCTACTGCAAAGCGTAGAAATTTTTGGTGGACTGGAAAGATGGGAATGTGCAAATAAGCATCTTTGATGTCGATCGAGGCTAACCATTCCTCCCCTTGTAGGGCAGTGGCCACCGATCGGATCGACTCCATCCGGAAAGTCCTGATATGTAGGAATTTGTTTAGCCCTTTTAGATTTAATATGGGCCTCACGTCCCCGTTTGGCTTCGGGACTGTAAAGAGGTTTGAGTAAAACCCGAACCCCCATTCTTCTAGGGGGACCTCCATAATTACTGCTTGGAGCAATAGTTGTTCTAGTGCCAACAGGAGGGATCCTCTCTTCCGGGGATCCCTTGGCACGTTCGACCTTATAAAATGGGAAGGAGGGGAGTCTTTTAACTCCAATTTGTATCCCAGACTTACTGCGGAGAGCACCCATCTGTCTCTGATCGTGTCCCGCCAGGTCTCTGCGAACAACTGAAGTCTTCCCCCCACCCGATTGAGTGGGGGCAACCCTTCATGCATTTGACTTTGGGGGATGTTTTGTACCTCTCCTGACCCAGGGTTTCTTGTTACCCTGCGATTGTCCCTGATTTTTACCCCCGGGATTTGACCGAGGAGGCCGTCGGAACTGTTTCACAGCCGATGTCCTAGGGACTGGAGAAGCAGGCCTCTTAAAAGAGGGACCTCTAACTCTGTTTTTAACCGGCAAGAGTGTACTTTTACCGCTGGAAATTTTCTGGATATATCTGTCCAGGTCTTCCCCGAATAAGCGTTCACCATGAAATGGGAAGCTGACCAGCAATTTTTTACAGGGGGCTTCAGCAGACCAGTTTTTGAGCCATAGAAGCCTGCGCATATGTACTACAGACAGCGTAAGGCGGGAGGCCTGATGGATTGAATCCTTTATAGCGTCAACCGCAAAGCATAAGGCCCTAGATAGATCAGCTAGGGCAAGGGCCTGCTGATCTGGCAAGTCCCTTAAGACCTGTTTCAACTGATCCTTCACTGCTTGGCAGACCCCAATAGCTGCCACTGCTGGTTGTGTCACCAAGCCTGCTGTAGCAAAAGCAGATTTTAATAAGGAGTCCAATTTTTTATCTATTGGGTCCTTGAACATTTGGACATTATCCACTGGACATGTCAGTGATTTATTCACACAAGAGATGGCTGCGTCCACTGTAGGGACCCTCCATTTTTTGATGAACGTATCCTCCATGGGATAGACCACCTGAAATCTCTTGGGAGGAGTAAATATTTTATCAGGATGTTCCCAATCCTGGTACATGAGCCCTTCCAGTAAAGGATGGATTGGAAAGGAACAAGCAGTCTGGGGAGCTTTTAGCGACCCCAACGAGGAGACAGAAGTGGATGATGGCTCCGCAAGGGGCATTTTAAATGCTGATCGGACCATGTTAGTCAGGGACTGAACCCATAATCTTTCAGCATGTGATGCTGAGAATGGCTCTTCCACTGTTGATTCCTCTACAACAGAATCAACCTCATCCTGATCCCCTTCAGGTAGGTCGATCCCTGTATGGAACTGTTGCTCTGCTAACAGGTACTCTGAGGGAGGAGACGGAGATCGGGCGCGCTTTCCCTCTGACAGGGAAGCAGCGATCAATGTTGAAATCTCTCTTCCAGCCCTCCCAGAGCTGAGGAAAAAACCTCCTCTGTTACATACACAGGAGCAGGTAGACTGAGGACAGCCACAGTACCAGGTACTCCTGAGGGTGCTCTACGGTCACTAACCTCTGATTCTTCAGGGGAGATTGGTGCAGCCGAAGCATGCCCAAGATCCTCAGAGCCCGATGGAGACCCCCTATGCTTCCTGGGATTTTTAGTCCCGGAGTTTTTAGACGGCATATTCCTAAGCCCAAAGCTGAGGTATTCCAGCCGAAATACACCACTTACTGACAATAGTCTAGCACAATTGCTGCTATAAAAACAGTTGGTGTCTACTAATGTGCCTTTCTATGGGGATGCCTGCATCAACCGCTTGCTGTATGCCTTTTTTAAATGTTGCCAGCTCTGTCTCTGCACTCCATAGCCAGCTCACAACACATAATTGTGCCTTTTAACATGCTGGGACGCCCGCACATGCGCAGAAGCGCTGCGGCGCGCACAGAGCGTCATCCCCCAAGCTCCGCCCCCTTTTCCAGCTCACCTCTATATATAGTGGCGCGTGCACGCGCGCGGGCGCCTTCGGCGCTCTTTTTTGAAAAAGGAAACTAGGGACAGGAGACAGGGCCCTTTTGCCGCAGGCCGGGGGATGGACGAGCATTGCAACATGGCAGAGGAAGCAGTTTCCCACAAGAGAACTCACCATCTGCCTGGACTTGACTCTGATGAAAAGAAAAAAGTCCACATGACAAGAAACGTTCCACAGCGGCCTCTAGTGGATTAACACAGGTACCGCGGTCTGTCTATTTATTTATTTTTTTTTCTTGACCACTATTAAAATTATTACATTTTTTTAGTAGTTACAGGCATGCACAGATACTTAGCGGGAATACCGTTAGGTAACAGGCAGAAAGACATATTAGGCTTGGGGGTCCCCTAATAGAACCAAGTTCTTGGGGGACCCCCACTTACCTTTTCCCCGCCGCAGGACTCGGTTTGGTCCACAGAAGCCCAAACTTCACCTCTCACGGCAGGCATTGTAATTAAACCTTCAGGGACCGGGTTCCCAAGGATTCCACTCCCCTGGACCTGTATAGCACCCTGCACAGAAAGCATCTTAGTCGTGGGTATGACCAGAGCTCTGGATCCCAGGGTCCAGTTCTCCTAAGAGAAGCATTACAGGCAAAACCTTGCTCTTCTCTGCAAGGCCCGGGTACCGACCGTTTAGCTATGAAGCTTTTTTGGTTGGATCCGGAATAGCTTACTGAGGCCCAAAAGAACCTGTACGCAAGCTCAGTGAAAAACACATGTTACTTCTTGGCCAACACCTTAGACACTGGCAAAAAAAACTGAGGTGCTCCCGGATGGGAGGGGCTTATATAGGGGAGGGTACTTCCGGTTTGGAAGTTGCCAGTGCCAGCACCTGAAGGTAAACTATATAACCCACATAGTAATGACTATGCCGCTCTGTGTCCCATGATGTACGAGAAAGAAAAAGTGCCATCTAGTGGGCAGTTAAAAAAAATGTTAGAACTCACAGTACATATCTGGCCACATGCAAAATAATCTACATAGGTGTCCTGGTTTGCAGACGACAGCAAATCACGGCTACTGGAGGTGCTTACAGGGCTGGAAGAGACGTAGAGGTGGTCCGCCCTCAAGCTGACATCACTTCCCTATGGGGTCCCAGAACTTCTCCAGCGGCCCTGGACACTTATGTCGATTAATTTGCATGTGGCCAGATATGTACTGTGAGAGTTATAACTTTTTTTAACTGCCCACTAGATGGCACTTTTCTCTTTTTACACAAACTAGCATTGGGGAAAATCGCATGCGGTTCAGACAGGAATCACACCACATTCCTGTTCAAATAGCATGCAATTCTTTGCAGTGCAATTTTTGACTATTACTTTTTGTATTGACACAAATCACACCACAAAGCATCGGTACTGGTGAGTACTTAACCGAAAGTATTGGTACGCAGATTAAACCATTTTTCTTTGAAAAAACGTGACTGAACTGATGAAGCAGACGGAACGCCCCTGTGAAATGGGCCTTAGTGTGGTGACCTGTGTTCTTCCATACTGGATTAAAGCGGTAGTAAACCGCTGTTTTACGTTTTTTTTTTTTTTTTTAAACCTGCAAGGCAATGTCATAATGTGCTAGTATGCATCACATTATGTGAAACTTTCTTTAGAACAAAACCCTCCGGCGGAACGCCGTCACTGCAGAAGACGCTGCCATCTTCACCCGGTCTTCCTTTCAGGTTTGCGGACTTCATCTATGTGAGTGGCCAGAGCCGCAATGACATCACTCTCGTGCACGGGAGCCGCCATTTACAGCACAAGACTCTGAAGGAACGGCACGGATAGATAGAGCTGCATCTAAAGTAAAGATCTAAACGGTGCATATTTAGGAGATATTTACAGTACCTATAGGTAAGCCTTATTATAGGCTTACCTACAGGTAAAAATCATGCATGGGAGTTTACTCCCACTTTATTGCAGGCCACTGTTAGGGCACATAGAAAAAATTGGATTTTTTGTACTCACCGTAAAATCCTTTTCTCTGTCGTCCATGGACGGACACACCTCTTAACCATTGGGTTATGTTCCTGCTCTATAGGAGAGGACTAGGCAGAACATGTTAGATATTTAATACATGTTACTTTAACAGGAGTTGAACAGCCCCGCCCAGGGGGCGGTCCCTCCGTACATAACCCTCCAACCCTGCAGTCAGCAGCCTCAGTTCGTAGAAAAGCAGTACAAACTAAAAAAGGAGGGGTGGGTGCTGTGTCCATCAATGGACGACAGAGAAAAGGATTTTACGGTGGAGTACAAAAAAATCCTATTTTCTCTTTTCGTCCATGGACAGACGCAGCTCCTTAAATCTTGACCATTGGGACGTCCCAAAGCAGTGTCAAAAAATGAGGGGTGGGCACAGCAATCGAAAAACCATTTTCACCCCAAACAAGCAGAGCTCCTCAACAGAGGAGTTGCAACCTCAAACAGCCGCCTGCAAAACTTTGTGGCCGAAGCTAGCATCCGAAGATGCACTCACATCAACCTTGTAAAACTTTAAAAAAGTGTGAACGGACGACCAGGTCGCCACCTTACACACTTGTGATACAGACGCTTGATGTCGGAAAGCACAAGAGGCACCAATAGCCCTGGTCGAATGCGCCGTGACAGGAAAGGGAGGCGCCCCGCCCCTTAAGGGCATAGGCCTGGATGACGGTCTGCCTGATCCACTGAGAAATGGTGGCCGACAAGATCGTCAGGCCCTTCTGCGGACCAGACTCTGACACAAACAGCGAGTCAGACCTCCGGAACGGAGCCGTAGCAGACAGGTACACCTGCAAGGCACGTACCACGTCTAAAGAATGTAGCGCAACCTCCTTGGAATGCAATGGCCGAGGACACAAGGATGGAAGTACAATGTCCTCATTCAGGTGAAAGGCCGAAACCACCTTCGGAAGAAAAGAAGGCTGCGGGCGTAGCACCGCTTTGTCCTTATGAAGGACCAAATATGGGGACTTGCAAGACAAGGCCGCCAATTCAGAAACTCTCCTGTGATGGCTACCAGAAAGGCCACCTTTCTAGAGAGCGTCAAAAGAGGAATTTCCCCGATGTTTTCAAAAGGAGGTTTCTGAAGCCCCGAGAGCACCGAGATTCAAATCCCACGGAGGTAGTGGTGGTCGCACCGGAGGAGCCATATGTCGGACCCCTTGCACAAAGGTACTTACCAGTGAATGAGCCACCAGGGATCGCTGAAAGAAAAACAGCCAAGGCTGAAATCTGCCCCTTAATGGTTCTTAAGGCAAGTTTCTGATCTACTCCGCGCTGTAAAAACAGCAGGATCCTGGAAACCGAATAAGTCCGTGGACGCCATTCCATCTCCTCACACAGAGATGTAGGCTCTCCATGTGCGATGGTAGATGTTCCTTGAAGAAGATTTCCGTGCCCTCAACATGGTTGAAAATGACCGAATCCGACAGGTCTCGGTCACTTAGTATCTGGCTTTCAATAGCCATGCCGTTAAAGCCAGCGACTGTAAAGCAGGATGAAGAATGGGACCTTGCGAGAGAAGGTCCTCCCTCATTGGTAGTCGCCAGGGCACATCCACACGAGGTCGGAATACCAGGGACGCCTGGCCCAATCTGGGGTCAATTAGAATCATGGAATTCCCTCAGTCTCTACTCTGCGGAGTAGACGAGGAAGTAACTTTAGTGGGGGAAAGGCATAAATTAGCGATACTGACCCGACTGGGACACCAACGCATCTGACGCGTCTGCCCAGGGATCTCTGGACCTGGCCACGAACCGACACCTTGCGATTGAGTCAAGAAGCCAGGAGATCCAACGTCTGGCGTGCCCCAACTCCGGCAAAGGAGTTGAAAAACCTCCGGATGTAACGACCATTCCCCGTGGTCCAGCATTTGGCGACTCAGATAGTCCGCCTGCCAGTTTTCCACACCCGGAATGTAAACTGCCGATAGGGCCGGCTTGCTCCTTTCCTCCCCACTGTAGGATGTGAGCGACGTCTGATGCTGCAGCCGAGCTTCTTGTTCCTCCTTGATGGTTGATGTATGCCACAGCCGTGGTGTTGTCTGACTGGATCCTGACTGGACGCCCTTTCAGTCTCTGAGACCACTTGGAGAGGCACAGAGTTCCAGAACATTGATTAGTAGCTGGGATTCGGTCGGAGTCCAGCGGCCCTGGGCCGCCTGAACCCCCCAGACCCCCCCCCCAACCGGTCAGGCTGGCGTCCGTCGTGATCACAGTCCAATGAAAGGGGAGGAAAGACTTCCCGGACCGAAGAGCCGGGGATCTCAGCCACCAACTCAAAGAGGACCTGACAAGAGGACTTGCCTGAATCTGACGATCCAGAGACAACAGAGATTTGTTCCATTTGGAGAGAATCTTCTTCTGCAAGACCAGAGTGTGAAATTGGGCATATGGTACTGCTTCGAAAGGGGCTACCATGAGGCCCAGGACTTGCATGCAAAAACTGAGAGACGACCATTTGTGGGATGTCAACAACCTCACCGCAGACTGGAGTGTCTGCAACTTCTCCAAGGGAAGAAAGACTCTGGCCTCCGAGGAGTCCAGAATCAACCCTAGTTACTCTAGGAGCTGGGTCGGTACAAACACCGACTTCTGGAGGTTCAGTATCCAACCAAACTCCCGGAGGGTCTGACTGGCTATAGACACGTCCTTCTCTAATTCCGAGCTTGAAGCAGCCTATGATAGCAATGCCGCGCTGTCTCAGCAAAGCTAGAAACAGGTCGAGCACCTTGGTGAAAACTCTTGGTGCCGATGCTAGGCCAAAGGGAAGAGCCACAAATTGATAGTGGTCTTCGCTGATCACAAAGCGCAGGAACCTCTGATGCCCGACGCAGATGTGGACATGCAAGTATGCGTCCTGGATATCAAAGGACGCCAGGAAGTCCCCGGGATGGAGTGCAGCAATCACCACGAACAAATCGATTCCATCCTGAACGTTTGAAACTTCATAAAAGGCATTGAGGGCCTTGAGATTCAAGATTGGACGGACTCCGTCCTTCTTTGGGACCACAAACATATTCGAGTAGAAACCCTGAAACCTGTCCCGTGGTGGTACGGGTATGATCATCCCGCACCTCAACAAGTCCTGCACAGCCCCCTGGAGGGCAGCCCGACAACCCGGAAGGAGAGGCAGATGAGGGAAAAAATCTGTTTGGTGGACAAGAAAGGAACTCTATCTTGTACCCCGAGGTGACCACCTCGCAGACCCACTGGTCGGAGAGCAGGGAGGTCCACCGAGCTGCAAACCCGCCCCCCCACCCTGGAGTCGGGCGGGGGCAAAACTTCATGCGGTAGCAGGCTTGTTTGCTGGCTTGGTGGGCTTGCGCACCCAGGGACGCTTCTGTCCCCCAGCTGGACCTTTGTCCGCTTGGGAGGGTCTGCCGGCAGGTCCTGACTGACGAAAATACCGCTTCTGTGTGGGAAAGGAGGGCCCCGGCTTATGGCGCGGCTCCTTCCCCGTAGTGGACTAAGGGAGAAGTGTGCTTTTACCTCCAGTGACGTCCTTAATGATGTCGTCCAGTGAGGCACCAAAAAGCCTCCCACCCTTGAAAGGCAAATCTGCCAGAGTCTTCTTAGAAGCTTGGTCAGCGGACGAGCATTTCAACCATATTAGGCGGCGCAATACCACCGCAGATGCGGAGGTCCTGGAGATCAAGGGGACTACATCCAGGGTTGCATCACAGACGTACATGAGTCCCTGTACCAACAGTTCGGCCAGTGACACGCATGCTGGAGGGAGCTGATGCTCCTCCACAGTCTGGTGCAATATTTTTGCCCACTCCGTGAGTGTCTGGGACACCAAAGTAGCAGCCAATATAAGGCCCCAATGCTGATCCCAGCATGGTGAACATGGAGCGGCTCACTGCTTCAGACCTCCTATCAGTAGGGTCCTCCTCCACCGGGATAGTGGTTACTTTATTTAACCGAGAGACCGGGGGATCAACGACCGGAGGAGAAGCCCATTTTTTCAAAAGGCTCTCTTCAAACGGGTAACGGACCGCAAAGGGCCTCTGCGGCCGTTCCCATTCTTTATCTATGAACTTGTCAAAGAAAATCGACATAAGGAAAAACCTTAACAGAGCGGGTCGGTTTGTGCGACCCAAAAGAGACAGACCCTGCTGTGGAAGTCTCAGCTGTATCTTCCAGCTTGAGAGTGTCCCTCACAGCATCGATAAGTGCACTTACAAGTGCCATGTCTTGAGCTGACCCGGACGAGGGGTCTTCCTCACAGGGAAGGTCCTGGTCCGCCTCTTCTGACAGACCAGAACCGGGTTCCTGAGCAGCAGGCAGGCCCGAGTTGGAGTCAGAACATTCCCCAGGCGATGGCGGGGGGAGGGGGCGCTTAGTACCCCCTTTACGCTCACACGCCGCTTCCACCCTGGCAACAAATGACTCCAGGACTGCCGACAAAGTGTCCGTGGGAACCGCAGGTGCAGGGGTACCGGTTGCTGCCTCTGGAACGTCTGGGGAAAAAACACCAGCTTCTGACTCCTTATTGCCCACTGACAGCCATCAGGGACTTAGTCAAGATACCTGACACAGAATTCAGTCCACCCTCCTTGCTGCACTGACCGAGGGGGGGGGGGATACCCAGGGGACTCACCACCTAGCCAGAGACTGTTCAGCGCCGCTGCCCGCTCTCCATCCGCACACCGCGTGTGCCTGAGGAACTGTGTGAGGTGAATGGTGCCGTTTGCGCTGTTCAGGAAGCCAGCCAGCACTAGAGGCCAAAACCCACTCCAAAATGGCCACCGGGTGCCTCAGAGAAAGCATGCGGACCACAATAAAATGGCCGCCCGCAATTGCAGACCTGCAACATAGCACAGCCACGGCAAAATGACCGCCAATAGGATTTTCAATGCAATGCAAAGGCACCAGAAAAATGGTTCCAGCCCTTCAAAAAAATGGCGCCCAGCAAGCGAGGTGGACGAGAAGGCCAGCAGCACAGGCTTACCATAATTTACTACCCCCCACACAGAGAGCGGGCCTGGACACCCCCACAGCCCCCCACCGGGACCTGGAGCCCCCCTAAAAGGTATTCCCCGGTCACAGCGATCCCCGCAAGGGGAGGAGAAAAAAAGGGGTGACAGAGGGAGAGAGGGGAGGGCAGGAGGACCCACTAACAAACTCTGTAGGAATGCCCAGCTGTTCCATCTCACCGAAGTAGGAGGAATCGTACTTACCGGTCCTTGCGAGGACCTGCTGGTGCGTTCCTGACAGACCTACAACCGAGCAGTACGGAGTAGCGGTCGGCCCGGTCCACTGTGACTGAGACAGCAAGCCGCCTGGTCAGATGTGAGCCCTAGAGCATAGCTCACCGGCCACCCCTGGAGCCATGGGGTATGTCGTGGCCGACCCCGCACATAGCTAAGGTCTGCTCACGCTTGATGGCAGGACTGGGGGGACAACAAGGATCTATATTATCCTGCCTGTCATGCCCAGCTGGCAGTTGATAAAAGATTAAAAAAATAAAATAAAAAAGTAAAAATTTCTTCAGGACTCTGGGCCTTAAAGGGAGCCAGGTCCTTCTCCTCTACTAGGCAGAAAAAAACTGAGGCTGCTGACTGCAGGGTGAAGGGTTATGTATGGAGGGACAGCCCCCGGGGCGGGGCTGTTCAACTCTGTTAAAGTAACATGTATTAAATATCTAACATGTTCTGCCTAGTCCTCTCCTATAGAGCAGGAACATAACCCAATGGTCAAGATTTAAAGGAGCGGTGTCCGTCCATGGACGAAAAGGAGAAAAATTGTTTCCCATGTGCCCCGTTTACACAGCAACACTGGTGGGATGTGCAGTGTACTGTAGAAAAATGTAGCTTGTCTGCTGGAGCGCTCACTAACTGCTGCCCACAGAGTAAAACTTGGTGCTTTATCATGCCTGCTAGTGTGAACCAGCCCTAAAAAGGACGGTTTACACCTGCATGATGCGTTACACCTGTGTAGTTTGAACTTCTATAATGCTCAAGGTCTAAAATCCCATAATTTTGTGCCTGCTCACACCAGAGCGTGGCTTAAAGCTTGTAGCCCAAAAAAGTACACAAGCTTCTTTTAAGCTACAATGTTCAAGCATATTTGGCCTCAATGCACTTCAATGGGAGCCCCAGAAAAGATGCATGAAAGCATGTGTAAAAATGCTTTTTCCTAGTAACTAGCTCTCAATTGGCTAAAAATAATTGTAAATAAAGCATAAGCCCCAGGAGGCATGCAAAAACGCCTGTAACCCTCAGCCAAAAAAACAAAAACAAAACAACTATAAAAAAAACACCGATGCACAACTCAAGTGTGAATAATGCTAAAAAATAGGATTTTTTTGTCATACTTACCTGCAAAATCCTTTTCTTGGAGTATATATAACGGGACACAGAGAAACCATAATAATAACTATATGGGTTATACGCTACCTATTGGAGGATGGATACTGGCAGATAGTCAAAACAGGAAGTCCATCCCTATATAAACCCTCCTACACAGGAAGGACCTCAGTTTTGCAGCAAAGCAAGGAATATCCCAAAAAGATGGGAGGGACCTCAGTATCCCGTGATGTACTCCAAGAAATGGATTTTACAGTACGACAAAAAAATCCTAATTTTCTTTATTAACCGCGTCAATACCAGGCACTTTCGCCCCTTCCTGCCCAGGACAATTTTCAGCTTTCAGAGATGTCGCACTTTGAATGATAATTGCGTGGTCATGCAACACTGTACCCAAACTAAATTTTTATCATTTTCTTCCAACAAATAGAGCTTTTTTTTGGTGGCATTTGATCACCACTGGGGTTTTTATTTTTTTGCTAAACAAACTAAAAAAGACTGAGTTTTTCTTTGTTTCGGTTATAAAATTTAGTTTTCTCCTTCGCTGATGGGCACAGATGAGGCAGCACTGATATGTAGAATTGATGGACACTGATAGGCGGCACATATATGCAGCACTGATGGGCACCGACAGGCGGCTGTAATGGGCACCGACAGGCGGCTGTAATGGGCACCGACAGGCGGCACTGATGAGGTTTTGACAGGTGTTACTGTAGGGCACTGATTGGCAATGTGATGGGCACTGACTGGCACTGTGGTGGGCACCAATAGGCTATCCTGAGGGGCCACTGACTGGGTAAATTTTTGGCATAGCTGATGGGGCTGTGCTGATAATCAATGCGCTGACAGGGAGAGCCTCTGATCGGCTCCAATCGGCTCTCCCTATCAGCGCGAACCAAGGAATGCCGTTTACCGGCACTTCCTGGTTCATGCGATGATCAGCTGTGATTGGTCACAGCTGATCACATGGTAAGAAGCCTCTGACAGAGGCTTCCCTTTACGATCAGAGATGCGGCGTGTCAGACGGACATGCCGCGGGCGCGCGCCAGCATGTTATCCTGCTGGACTTCAATAGACGTCCAGTCAGGATAACAGAACCACTTCCTAGACGTCAATATGCTATTGACCGGGCGGGAAGTGGTTAAACATCACGGGACACAGAGCAACCATAATAATGACCAAATGGGATGTCCTAAAGCAATGCACTTGAGGGGAGGGAGACACAATCACAGAAACTGCCACCGGAGAAGGATTCCTTCTGCCGCCCAAAACATACTGTGGCCAAAGCAATATCCTCCGTGGCTTTGATATCTATATGGTAAATCTCTGTGAATGTATCAACAAAAGACCATGTAATGGCCTTAAATCCTGAGCCCCTGACACCTAATGGTGGATGGCCCAAGATGCCCCCACACACCTGGTAGCGAGCGCTTTTACCAAAAAAATGGGTGGGGGACCATTCAAGCCATAGGCGCGAATAATTAACTGTCAAATCCAATGAAAAAGGTCAACTTTTGGATGCCTCCTGACAATCTACGTCTTACAGAGAGGTCATCACTGAAAAGTCAAAGCCTATCTGAAACAGAAGGATGCCCAGTGGATTGAGATCTTAAAGTAGACGTAAACCCAATTTTTTTTTTAATTCACGCTTATAACTTGTACAGTATAGGATTTCATATCATCTGTGCCCAGTCTTGCCACGAAGCATTAATCCAGCTCTGAGCAATCCTCTTATCTTTTTTCAGTGAGATAAAAGCAGACAGACAGAGAAATAGCAGTCAGTTCACCCCCCCCCCCCCGCTGTGACAGACAGGTAATTCATGCACGAGCCTTAGAGAGGCATTATGTGCAATTCTCATTTCCCCCTACTTTCTTCTCCAGCTTTTCCAGGATTGGCTGGCTGGTCCACACCTCAGCATGATTGGGCATGCTGAAGTCATGTGGTGACTTTTCTGGGTTTTGACTGGATGTTAGTGATCATAGCAGAAGTTCAGTGTAAGAAATACACAGGAGGAAATTCATGTTGACAACGAGAGTGTAGAGGTGGGTGGGGAGTCTACTGACATCACGACTCCACCCACGAGCTCCGGACAACAGATCCACCCACAGAATCTGCTTCCCTTTTTCCGAGTCTCATAACAGACAGAGGGGAAGACATTTGACAGGCAAGGATACATGCAGGAGGCATGTATATCATTATAGATAACCACTATGGCAGTAGTTTAGAAAGGAGGAGAGTGGGTTTACATCCACTTTAAAATAGACCTCATGTCCCTATTCAGTTTTGAAGCTGCTACCATTTAATTGTTTTACAATAACGAGCCCATAACATTTGCTCCAAGACCCAACGCAAGACCAAGACTGACCCGACTAAGGAAGGAGCGAACCACCTCAGAGACTGCTCTAAAATCTTATGGTCTGAGATACTCTCAAACAAAACAAAGCAACCTCTGATGCCTCCGAGGGAAACCTAGGCAGTCTCCCATTCAAGTACTAACCAGGCTTGATCCGAGATCAGGCACCACAGTGGCTCAGATCACCCTGATGCCATTGGTCCAACAGGAGACATGAACATTGCCAGACCACTGAATCTGAGGGCAGCGTACCTGCCTCACCCTTCTAAGTCATTTATCTAGACCAGCGTTTCTCAACTCCAGTCCTCAGGGCGCCCCAACAGGTCATGTTTTCAGGCTCTCCATTGTTTTGCACAGGTTACTTGATCAGTTTAACTGCTTTAGTAATTCCCACAGCTGTTTCATCTGAGGGAAATCCTGAAAACATAACCTGTTGGGGCGCCTTGAGGACTGGAGTTGAGAAACACTGATCTAGACTGTGCCGAAATGAATCGCTGCATCGTGATTCTTGTGTCCATGATGCATGTGACCGGGAAAATCGATTACCGGGATGATGCCCGCAGCTGCAGGCATCATCCCGGTACCGTTTTTAGAGCGGGCGGTCAGCTTTCCAGTGATAACAACCGATGCGGCTAAAAGCTGCTCGGTTGTTATCCCGGAGGAGCGGGAGGGGACATTCCGCCTTCCGCCGCTCTGCCTGGGCCTCCCGTCCCACCAGGAGACCTGATCCGCGAGCTGCTACTTCCAGCGGCTAGAGACAGACTGGAAAGAAGCGTCGGCTTCGTTCTAGTCTGTATGTAAACACGGAAGCGACGTCACAACGTCACTTCCACTTTACTTGGCTGTCAATGGCGCCAGTTTAAGAAAAAAAAAAAAAAAAAAGAAAAAAAGAAGGATAGTATTCTGAATCGCCGCTTTTGGCGGTCTGAATACTTTGTAGTGCAAAGGAGGGATTTGGGGTCTTTTAGACCCCCGATCCCTCCATAAAGAGTACCTGTCACCACTTATTACTGTCACAAGGGATGTTTACATTCCTTGTGACAGCAATAAAAGTGATCAAACATTTTTTTTTTTTTTAAACACAATGTAAAATAAATAAATAAAATAAATAGAAAAAAAAAAAGTTTTTTTTAAAGCGCCCCTGTCCCTGCGAGCTCGCGCAGCAAAGAAAACACATACTCATGCCGCTCCCACGCCCGCATATGTAAACAGTGTTCAAATCGCACATGTGAGGTATCGCCGCGATCGTCAGAGCGAGAGAAATAATTCTAGCACTAGACCGCCTCTGTAACTCTAACCTGGTAACCGTTAATTTTTTTTAATGCGTCGCCTAGGGAGATTTTTTTTTTAGGTACCATAGTTTGTCGCCATTCCACAAGTGTGCGCAGATAGACACTCACCTGTCCCACAATCCTGCGACGTGGCCACCCGAAACCTCCATTCTCTCCCCCGCCTGTCCACAGTGCTGGCAATACCACTGTAGGCATCCAGCTGTGACAGCTTGCAGCTTCACATCCGGGTGCGCATGTCTCACTGCGCTGTCCTGCATAGCCGGGCAATCTTCTGGGACCTGTGATGTGTCCCAGAAGATCGCAGGGAGGAAGGGACGCCTAGGCAGCCCAAGCGGAAGTGGGAACTCGTCGATAATCGTGATGCATCGCGGAATCGAATTGCTTAACCAGATAATCGTATCGAATCGTGAGACCAGTGAAGATGTGCACCCCTAATGTATATAGTCCTAGGCTAAAAAAAACAGATATGTATGTAGTCCTAGGCAAATAAGCACATACTGTATGTAAAACAGTTTAATGTAACTAAACACATATGTATGCAGTTCAAACTGAGCATATACATATGCAGTACAAATAAAAATGCCAGCATGCGTTTAAGCAATATTAATGTATGGAGGCATGCATTTATGGAAGCATGTAGGTACAGTATGTGCTTAAGCAAATATGCCTTTACATGGACACGTGTTTTCGTGTTTTGAATAAAACACGCACTTACGCAATAAGTGCCCATGGAGACATGCAATTACGGAATAAGCAAGCATGCGTTTATGAAACGTGTTAATGCAACATATATTACGCAACACAAATCTATACAAACATGTGTCTATGCACCATGTGTTCATGCAAACATGCATTCACGCAAACACGTATATCTACAGTATGCAACATGCATACACTTATGCCCACACATCTTTACAAACATGCTTATAAAAACCTGCGTCTACGCAACACGCGTCCACACCATTGTGGCCAGCCTTGGGGGGGGGCTGCATGCTGGGCGCTTATCGGGCGCGAGGGCCACGGGGCGGGACCCTCTGCAAACATGTGCCTATGCAGGCTTGTGTGCTTCGCAAGTAAGCAAGCATGTATACTATGCTGCACCTGCTCAACTGCACCTGGGCCCATACTAGTTATAGTCAGGATTAGCCATGTACATAGGCATTCAATGCAGCCTCTATGCTGCATCAGCCTAAGGCCTCTTCCACACCTGTACGACCCGTCCTGCGACTTGGGACTGCAAGGTCGCCTGACAAGTCGCACCCCATGACTTCCAATGAGTACCCTTTACATCTGTCCATCATCAAGTCGCAGATAACTCAAAGCTGCCCCTGCACCACTCCAGTCCGACCTTGGCACGACTTGGAGGTCCATAGAACTCAAGATTACAAAAGGCACTGCTTCACGTTGCTGCAAAAATCGCAGCCAAAATGTGTGACTTTCGAATCACACAAGTTAGAAAAGGGATTCCAAAACATGTGTTTATTCAAGCATGCGTTTAGGCAACAAGCTTGCAAGCATGTATACTATGCTGCACCTGCCCAACTGCACTTGGCCCCATACTAGTTCAGTACATATGCATGTCATACAGCCTTTTCCTGCTTTAGCCTAAAATTAAGGTCCTGCAGACCAAAATGCACATTATTCTGAAGTTTGCAAGTATGCACCTGTTCAACTGCACCAGGCCACATACTATTTTTGTGCCAAATGCACAGTATTCTGGAGACCCAACACTTTAAAATGCACTGTTGAGGGTGTATTGACTTACAAATGTACAGGTCCCCCCGGATTAAGCAGTATATAATCATGACTTGTCTGGCCACGCAGTTCTCCCATAGTAAGTACTCACACTTCACTAGTATGCATGGGCTGGTGTTACGTCTCAAAAGGCCCTGCTGAAGCGGTCGACCTCATGGCCGCCCTTCCACTTCCTGCCTATATAAAAATAGGCCATACTGAGCGAGCCTCCACCCTCCAGTGGCTGGAGGAGAAACAGCAGCCCACACAACTATGAAGTACACACAGCATGATTAAAATGCAGACTTACCATTCCTGCTGTGGGACTCTGAACACAACAGGAGTCCAATCTTCACCCATCATCGTAAGCTTTGCAATAAAAGACCTTCAGGGACTGGGTCCCCCTTAATGTTGGGTTCACTCCCCTGGACCTGAATAGCACCCCCTGCAGGAAAGCACCTTGGTCAGAACAAACACTGCACAGAGCTCCATTACGCAGGGTCCAGCGTCATAAGGCTGCATTATAGGCAAATCCTCAAGGATGCGTCTCTCCTTCCAATGAGGCTTGGGTACCATCCATTTTGGCTAATAGCCATTTCAAATGGATCCGAATGAAGTCCATGATTCTAAATTAAACCGTCCAGACCTCCAAGTTTGCTCCAAGAACACATGCATCACATCAGTGACCATTCCACCTTACAAACACTGGGGGGGAAAAAAAACGGAGGTCGTTCCTGTGTAGGAGGGGTTATATAGGGGTGATATAGGGGTGGACTTCCCGTTTGACTATCTACCAGTGTACATCCACCAGTAGGTAGCGTATAACCAATATAGTCATTATTATTGTTGCTCCGTGTCCCCTGATGTACGATAAAGAAAATTGTGCCCTGAATATTAGTAAACAATTCCAGCAGCAAAAGAGAGCGTGAGAATAGGGGCTGCAGAGAGGAGTCACAAGACTTCCTTCAGCTTCATAAACACAGCCATCTCATTCTCCTGACTGACTTCTGCACTGCACCAATAGAAACTCTATTTAAACTCTATATAAAGCAGACAGAATGCATTCTCCAACAATGCAATCATCTAACATGGTAATAAATGGGGTGTAGCATGTACAAACAGGGAGTCCTCATTCATGTGGGTCCAGGGCAACTACACTTATAACAGTGAGAATATAGGTAACTGGGTTGCCAGACTAACGGCGTGTCAGCCACTGGGCTCCAGTCTAAAGTTTACATTTTGTAAAAAATGAAATAAATAATAATACAAAAAATATGTAAACACCCTTGTTCTATAGAACAAGCTGTAGAATAGTGAAATAAAGTCAGACACTAATAATTTGATGTTTCGGCACACAACAGCTTTGAATTGTCAGGAAGAAGAATAGCTGAAGGTTACACATGAATGGGATGGAGCGGAGAATCAAATGATTCTCTGGCAGAACGGAAAGCTAGTAATTATAAGGGAAGGAAAATGCAAATGGAACAAATGAAAAGGCAATGGCTCCCAGACGGGCACTTTAGGTGAAGGAGATTTTCCCCTGCAGTATAGATGTGACAGAAAGAGGTCTGCGATTAGATGTGCTCCCTCACCTATCTCACTAGGCAATGTGCGTGCAATACATACATTCATTCTCTAGATACAGCAATAAAACAGGGATCCTATATATTTCAAAAGGGAACCTAAAAATGCTCTTTTTTTTTTTTTTTAAATGTTATTTATTTTTGAGCAGTGTAAATAATAAATCTGGGCTACCAGGAGAGCTTCACAAATCAATAAATACAATCAATGCTTTAACTTCCTTCCCTTTCTCGACGGAGAGTTTTTTGTGCCCACCCTTCTATTACATCATTCTGACTGACTACAAAGCAAACTAGAGCAGGTCTTACAGCACTGACTAGACAAGGACGGTGAGATCCACATGAGAAGCCACTCTTCCACTGGACTTAAATGTGCCCTCATGTGATTTATCATCCTTCCCCAGGAAGCTTGCAGGAAGTTTAGGGATGTTATGCCCTGCAAAGTGGAAGACTTGTACCTGCCCAACTCCAGGTTTGGCAGACTACCCCCCCCCATCCCCTTCCCCAAGCGCCTGCATTGTTTTTTTAATCTTTTTTAAGTGGTTGTAACCCTCAGACATGAAATTAGAACAAAGCACATATATCTGTAGTTTTTACGTGACTATCTTCAAAGCTCCGAGTGTCGTTTCTTTCTGGGGCTTTGTTCCTCTGCTATAAGTTTTCCTGACACGTGAGATCATTTTTTGACGGGGGAGAGAGCTCAGTACACAGCTTTTCTAGTTGCAACACAGCTCTGTATCCTTCCTTCAAGTAGGCGTAAGGGCAGAAGGTTTTTTATCTTCATGCATTCTATGCATGAAGATAAAAAAAACTCTGTGCAGCAGCAGCCCACCCCAGCCCCCCTAATACTCACCTGAGCCCCATCTCTGCCCAGCGATGTCCAGGAATCCATTACACAGGGCAGGTAAGTGCCGGTTCACACTACCGCGACTTGGGATCCGACTTGAGTCGCCCCAAGTCGCGCGACATGAGAAATTACATGTTAGTCAATGAGAGCCGTCTTAATGTACACTACTGAAGTCGCTCCGACTTCAGAAAAGGTTCCTGTACTACTTCAAGGCGACTTGTACCCATTGATTTCAATGGAAGTCGCCTCCAAGTCGGATCCCCCGTCTTAACTGAAGCAACTTTCCAGGAAGTGAAAATAGTTTTCTAAGGCAAACCCCTCCCTCCCACAGAGCAGATTATTATGCAATTGGCCACTGGCAAAGTCGCCTGTCCTGGAGGCGACTTGAAGTCGCGTTGTAAGTCGCTCTAAGTAGCACTGAAGTCGCGCTCAAGTCGTCTCCAAGTTGCCTTGAAAAGTCGCGCTGGAAGTCGTGTTGCCCCAGTGTGAACCGGCACTGAGTATAACATGTTTATTTTTTTTTATTTTGTTTTAAATAACAAACACAAAAAGACTTTACAATCACTTTCAGTCCTGTGCCAGATGTGAAGGGGGGTGTCTGCATTTCCTCCAATCAGCTCTCACACACCAACTGCAGCTCTCCACCACCTCCTCTGTGATTAGGGATGAGATCAGGCGTGTTCGCATTGAACATGTACAGAGCCCGCCAAGGAAGTCGGCACCGTCGGAACCGCGCTGCGCTAATCACAGGCAGGGAGACATTTCCCGATCTCTGCAGCCGAGCATCGGGACAATGTCTCCCTGCCTGTGATTAGCGCAGTGCGGTTCCGACGGTGCCGACTTCCTTGGCAGGCTCTGTACGTGTTCAATGCGAACATGCCTGAGCTCACCCCTATCTGGGATACTGAGAGATACAGAAGGATTTCATCACAATTCTGCACTTTTGACTGGCTGTAGAGAAGAGAAGACTGCAGATAACCAAGTATAACTTATGTAGGAGGATTTGATTCATCTATGTGTATCATCTCAGGCTAGTCACTTCACTGGGTATATGAGAGAGTTTACAACCACTTTAAGCCCAGTGAAATCAGCTGCATACATACATACAATATACATACATACAAATCTTGCAGTTTGTTTTCTTTGGAAAGCAGACACCGCACAAGTAAAAATGCCTGTCACCTGCCAGCATGCTGCAGATAAGGACCCTTGCTCTCTTTGTGTGGAAGCAATGCCGAGTCCGACCTATAGCTTTGCAATCAGCTCCCTGCCTATTGCTCTAGGGTCATCTCACCAGAAGGCATATTGGACCTCTACAGGGAGACCACTGCTCTCACACAGAGAACAAAGATATTACTCTGCAGCAAGCTGGCATGTCAAGGCTATAGTATTTTCTTGTTAGGCTGTGGCTGTTTTTTAAAAGAAATCAAAAAAAATAACTGCACATCTTGCGTTTTCATGCACCTCAAATGTATTTAGCTGATTTATATGAAAAAGTACAGTTGGCCTTAAATTGTTATTATAAATACCTTTTTGGAGCCATCTTCTGAAGACCTGGGGGGCAGCTTGACTGCATGTTACCCAGAGAGGCTGATACTTTGGGCTTAGGCAGGCCATAGAGATTGGAACCGTGTATGGGCGGGCTGAATGTACCAAGTTGATTGATCAAAATCGATCAACTTGGGTAAAACCAGCCTGCTGGATTTTACTAGCAATTATCGCTAGCAGCTGCTATAGCCACAGGCAATAATAACCGTCCAGCCCCGCCACCCCGTCCGCCGGGAGAATACAATGTCTCTGCAGGAGGGATTCCCCTGTCAGCACTGTCTGTGTTAATGTGGGAATCATGCTAGTTTATTTCCTGCAACCCGTTGTTGCAAAAAATACATTTGCACCATCTATGGCCTGCCTCACAGGCAGTGTGTTGACTGATACTGAACCAGGAAGAAGCACAAGCCGAGACTTGGGGAGAATGTGGAGTGCAGTGCTGAAGAATGGAGAGGATGAGTACTTTTTATTTTAAATTTTTTGTGAAATAAAAAATTCTGAGTTGGGTCTAAAAGTAAAGCTTTCCTAAGAGAAACATGGGAACCGCCACTGTGAACATCCTTCTGAAAATGCAAATTTCCTTGGTTTTGTTCAGCAATTCCCAGCAAAGTCAAGCGTGTTCTAGTAAGCCATCTCAAAGTACTGAAGACATGGATGACCGAGTTTGGGGTGGAGGAACTTGACTGGCCTGCACAGAGTCCTGACCCGATAGAACCCCATAGAACACCTTTGGGATGAATTAGAGTGGAGACTGCGAGCCAGGCCTTCTTGTCCACATCAGTGCCTGACCTCACAAATGCGCTTCTAGAAGACTGGTCAAACATGCCCATAGACACACTCCTAAACCTTGTGGACAGCCTTCCAAGAAGAGTTGAAGCTGTTATAGCTGCAAAGGGTGGGCCAACTCAATATTGAACTCTACAGACGAAGACTGGGATGCCATTAAAGTGCATGTGTATAAAGGCAGGCGTCCCAATACTTTTGGTAATATAGTATATATTGTGCATGAACAGCATGCTATCAGATACTTATGCTGGTTGTGGCACTTTGCATCAGGTTTCCAGAGCCTACATAGCTTCTAAAAACACAAATACATTATGGGATATATTTATAGAGGTGGTAATCTGACATTCACTGCGGGTGAATCTTCCGACGGCATGCGGTTTAAATTACAGGGATTGATTCACCACCAGTGAACGTTTGATAAAAAACACATTCCCTTTAAATATGCTCCTTAGTGTTTAGCTTTTCTTTGAATCTCCATATTCCTTCCATTTATAAGGTGCAGTACCTAATAAAGCCTACTGATGGCACTGTTGTAACTGCAGAGGGACCAAATAGTTTTTCTTTTTTTTTTTTCCTTCAACACAGAAAGGCAGAACAGGATTGCACAAAGAAATGCATACATTGGTTATTGATTAATAACTATGAAGCTGCTCATCATCCTGCAATGTTGATGTCCACTTTATAACTATGGAATCTATTATAATAAAGCCGAACCTTGAGCAAGCGGCCGAATACAAAGCTAAGGCAAGAAGTGTAAATGAACTGCATAATAACCCAAACTAGGAGAAGTGAAAAAGGGACACCCAAGTACTGTAGTATAAGTGGGCATGGCTTTACCATAACCAGCATGCTGAAATAGGCACAGCATTGTGAAAAATGCCTAACAGCAACTTTATTTTACCAGCATCACGAGCCAAGAGACTGTCAGAAACAGTCACATGATGCAAGAAATTGGAAAAAAAGACTACAAGGATGTGCGAAATTACTCTCAGAAGATCGTATAACACCATGACACCAATCCTTATGGTGCCACCTTTCATACCATGATATCAGGAAAGTGCCCCCTATTACACCAGCACTAAATCCACCACATGGCCTTTAGTATGTCATGCCCCAGAATAGTGCCTCCCAATTTATTACGCTCTGGATCCCCAATGCCCTCATATAACCCCCCTCGACACTATGGCCAAAGGAAAGTCCAACCTTACTTACCATGCTCCCAAGTGCCCTTCTCACATCAGGTCTCCAATATAGTGCCACCACTTACACCATGCCCCCCCAATCATTAGTACCCCAGTGATTTTAATTTTAGTGAGCCCCTGAGTGACCATGGGGTTGGAATCAACCATGCAACTCACATTCCTTAAACTAGCCATAGATGGACCGAAATTTGTCCAGTTCAGCAGGGAGAAGTCCCTGCTGTCAGAATATAATAGCACAGAGGGGAGCGTTCCTCCAGCAGGGGGTATCCGTTCGTTTTTTGGATCAGCCCAAAGGCTAAAACGGGAAAAAAGGGTGGGCTGATTGAAAAAAAAAACAAAAAAAAAAAAAAACGATCCATGCATGGCCAGCCTTTCACTATAGATATTGTGACATTCTGCAAAACTATTCTTCCACAGTCCTCTTCCTGGGCACTATAAAAATTGCAAATGAGCCTGACTGGCTCTTAGTACAGGCCCACCAAGTCTACACTATATAACCAAAAGTATTGGGACACCTGCATTTACACACACATGATCTTTAATAGCATCCCAGTCTTAGTCTGTAGGGTTCAATATTGAGTTGGCCCACCCTTTGCAGCTGTTACAGCTTCAAACTCTTCTTGGAAGGCTGTCTACAAGGTTTAGGAGAGTGTGGCTATGGGAATGTTTGATCATTCTTCCAGAAGCGCATTTGTGAGCTCAGGCACTGATGTGAACAAGAAGTCCTGGCTCACAGTCTCCACTCTAATTCATCCCAAAGGTGTTCTAATGGGTTGAGGTCAGGACTGTGTGCAGGCCAGTCAAGTTCCTCCACCCCAAACTCGCTCATCCATGTCTTTAAAGGACCTTGCTTTGTGCACTGGTCCAAATCATTTGGTGGAGGGGGGGGGGGGATTATGGTGTGGGGTTGTTTATCAGAGGTTGGGCTTGGCCCCTTAGTTCCAGTGAAGGAAACTCCTAAGGCGTCAGCATACCAAGACATTTTGGACAATTTCATGCTCCCAACTTTGTGAAAACAGTTTGGGGATGGCCCCTTCCTGTTCCAACATGACTGTGCACCAGTGCACAAATCAAAGTCCATAAAGACATAGACAAGCGAGTTTGGGTGGAGGAACTTGACTGGCCTGCACAGAGTCCTGACCTTAACTCGATAGAACACCTTTGGGATAAATTAGAGCAGAGACTGCGAGCCAGGACTTCTTGTCCACATCAGTGCCTAACCTCACAAAATGCGCTTCTGGAAGAATGGTCAAACATTCCCATAGACACACTCCTAAACCTTGTGGACAGCCTTCCCAGAAGAGCTGAAGCTGTTATAGCTGCAAAGGGTGGGCCAACTCAATATTGAACCCTACGGACTAAGACTGGGATGCTATTAAAGTTCATGTGCGTGTAAAGGCAGGTGTCACAATACTTTTGGCAATATATTGCAAGTCTGGCTTCCCAAGGACTACAGAAATCAGATATAAAAGAAACTCAGAAACTTTAACCAGTTAAACTAAAAATTCCTTTAGCAATTCGGTCTCAAAAAAAAAAAAAAAAAAAGTGTCCCCTGCCAAAACAAGTAAGGGCTCTTTCACACGGGGCGGATCAGTCATGATCCGCCCCGTGAAGCTCCGCTTGCTCAGCGGGGATCGCTCCGTTGATACCCGCTGAGTCGGCGGATGACTGGGCGGTCCCCGCACACTGTGCAGGGACCGCCCTGTCAGAGTGCCGCTCTCCCCTATGGGGAATCGGATGACGACGGACCGTAGAGTCCGTTGTCATCCGATCCGCTCCGCCGACGGAAGGAAAAATAGGGTTTTCCTCCGTCACACTTTGGGGGAGCGGATGTCAGCGGACATGTCACCGCTGACATCCGTGCCTCCATAGGGGTACATGGAGCGTCCGTGCAGGTCCGCCTAAAAAAACTGACAGGCAGACCTGAACGGACCCTCCGTGTGAAAGGGGCCTAAGGCTTACTTCTCTTGCTGCCTGCCACCTGAACAATCTTCAGAATCAGACACTTTGGGGAATGTTAGTATCCTGGTCGCACGCTGCACTCTGGTTCCTCCCATAGACCCATATCTCACTACAGCATATAATAGAACCACAGAGCAAAGTTCGGAATCAGGAAATTTTCCAAGATTCTTCAGGCAGCAGTTTCTCTTTAATACATCAGACTGGTGATGCAGGCAGCAGTAGAGTTAAAGAAGAACGATCATTACATTTTTTTTTTTTTAAACATTGTTCTGCCCCCCATGGGACAAAGTAGCAGTGTCTCACCTGGGCAGCCAAAGTGCAACATACGTAGCCCATCATTAATATCAATGGCTTTGTGCCATTATACTCATGTACAGCGCAGTGCTTTAGTAAACACCAGTGCACTGGTGTATGCAAAAAATAGAAAAAGTTTTGATTTGCATACACCCGCACACTGTGCTTAGGTTTAAGAGAACACTGTCATATACACCTAATACAGCAGTGCACAGCCAATCATAGTAATAACAGGCTGTACACTGCACCTGGGCTTCTGGATTAGAGGAACTATGCTGGATATTATGATAAAAGTGCTCAGCATAGTAAGAATCCTTATCCATCTTTGTAAGAAACACCATTGTTTCTATTCCAGTCTTTTTTTTTTTTTTTTTAAGAATAACAAAAAAGTTGCCAATCCAGGAGCTAAAGTATTTGAAGAAGGCAACACCATTTTTGAAACATTTAGCTTAGTGAAAGATTTGCTTTAAAAGGCATATCCATGGCCAAAATATGAAATCATATATTCATTTCCACATAGTATTTCAATTTTTTCTAGCCTACCACCATTATGCTGAATGATCTTGAAGCTTGAAAAATAGGATTTTTGTACTCACCGTAAAATCCTTTTCTCCGAGTTCATGGACAGACACAGCTTCAATCTTGACAAAGTGGGTATTAGCCTTCATTCAGGAGTGACTAGGCAGAAAGTGTTAACTTCAGAGCGGAACAGCCCCACCCAGGGGGCGGTCCTACTGGCTATATCCCCTCAGCCTGCACTAAGCATATCAGTTAGTCAAAAAGCAGTACAAACTTAAAAAGGAGGGGTGGGTGCTGTGTCCGTCCATGAACTCAGAGAAAAGGATTTTACGGTGAGTACAAAAATCCTATTCTCTCTTTCGTTCATGGACGGACACAGCTTCAATCTTGACAAAGTGGGACGTCCCAAAGCAGTGTCAAAAAACGAGGGGTGGGAACAGCATTAAAACAACTTCACCCCCAAAACAAAACAGAGCTCCTCAACGGAGGAGTTGCAACTCTATACAGCCGCCTGCAATACCTTGCGGCCGAAAGAAGCATCCGAAGATGCACTCAAATCAACTTGTAAAGTTTAGTAAAAGTGTGAACGGACGACCAAGTCGCCGCCTTACACACCTGGGAAACAGACGCTTGATGTCAGAAAGCCCAAGAGGCACCTCTTGCCCTGATCGAATGCATCGGGAAAGGGAGGCGCCTGACCCTTCATGGCGCAAGCCTGATCACGATCTGTCGGATCCACCTAGAGATGGTGGCCGACGAGACCGCTGGGCCCTTCTTGGAACCAGCCACTGAACAGTGAGTCTGAACTCCGGAACGGAACAGTACCAGACAAGTATACTCTCAGAGCTCGGACAACGTCCAAGGAATGCAACGTCGTCTCATTAGGATTTGAAAAATGAGTTTGAAATAGCGCATATGGTACCGTCTCGAAGGTGGCTACCATGAAGCCCAGGACTCGCCTGCAAAAGTGGCGTGACGACCATCCCGGGGATGTCAACTGCCGCACCGCAGCCCGAAGGGTCTGCAACTTTTCCATAGGGAGAAAAAAAACTTTCACCTCTGAGTCGTCCAGAATCAACCCCAGATACACTAGGAGTTGAGTCGGTACCAATACTGACCTCTGAGTGTTCAGCACCCAACCAAAGTATCGGAGGGTCTGACAGGTTATAGACACGCTCACCTCTAATTTTGAGCTTGAAGTAGCCCACGATAGCGATGCCACGCTGTCTTAGTAGGGCCAGAATTGGGGCGAGCACCTTGGTGAACACCCTCGGTGCCGATGCCAGGCCCCAGGGGAGAGCCACCAATTGGTAGTGGTCTTCCCCAGCCGCAAATGCCTGGTGCATATGGGGACATGCTAGTATGCGTCCTTGATGTTCAAGGATGCTGGAAAATCCCCTGAATGGAGGGCAGTGACAACAGAGTGAACCAACTCCCTCCAGAATCTTTGTACATTCACAAAGCAATTAAGGGGCCCTGAGATCTAAGATTGGACGAACCGCCTTTTTTAGTACTACGAACAGATTTGAGTAGAACCCCTGATCCGTTCCTGTACTGAAACAGGAATGACCACCTTGCGTATCAGCAGGTCTTGAACCACCCCATATTGGGCTTCCAGAGGAGACGGCTGAAGCTGGCGGATTAGAGGGAAAAAAATCTGTTCGGTAGGCAAGCGAGGTTGGGCTTGCGAAACCAGGGACGCATCGGTCCCTCAGCAGGCGCTTTATCGGCCTGGGATCTTTTACTTGCCGCACTAGGCAGACGAAAGAACTGCTTGTGCGCGGTGAAGGAGGGCCCTTTGCCTATGGCGTGGCTCCTTACCCTTTTTGGATTGCGGGAGCATCCTTAATGATGTCATCCAGAGAGGCTCCAAAAAGTCTGTCGCCCTTAAAGGGCAGATCCAACAAGGCCTTCTTGGAAGATTGGCCTGCAGACCAGCACTTTAGCGAGACCAGGCGGCGTAACACCACAGCATAAACCGAGGCTCTGGACAGCAAGGGGATAGTATCCATGTCTGACTCGCAGACAAAACTTAAGACCCTGTACCAACTGGTCGCCCAAAGCTACCTCGTCCGGAGGAGCCCCCCGTGTTTTTAACCCCTGGAGTAGCATTCTTTGCCCACTCAGTAAGTGTCTGAGACACCAAAGCCCCAGCCATTGCTGGACGCACCGCTGAGCCCACTACTGTATATAGGTAGCGAGCGATTGTCCGCAGGGTCCCTGAAGACAGGAGCCCCTTCCACTGGAATCGTGGTTACTTTGTCAAGTCTGGACACAGGGGGGTCCACTATCGGGGAAGAGGTCCATTCTTTCAGGAAACTCTCCTTAAAAGGAATACCGGACCGCCAAAATTTTTTGGGGCTGAAAAAACCTTCAGTGGTTTTTCCCCACTCCTTGTATAAAAAAGTTTATCAAGATAAAACATACAAGGAAACTCCTTGGCAGTGCGGGTCGGCTTACTGAACCCAAAGGGAACCGCTGTCTCTGCTGCTTCTGCAGAATTCTCCAACTTCAGCGTATCCTGCACTGCGGTGAGAAGATCAGATACCAAGCCTTTTCGCGTGCTGACCCGGACCTGGAGTCATCCTCACCGTCCGACCGCTCATGGTCCGCAGCCTCCGACTCATCAGAATCAGGGCCATGAGCCACAGCTGGGGCCTGGCTCTGCATCAGAATTATCCCCAGAAGATGGCAGGGGGAGGGGGCGCTTCCTACCCCCCGTGTTCCCACACGCCGCTTCCACCTTGGCAACAAAAAGCCTCCAGGATTGCCGACATAGCGTCCACCGATATACCGGTTGCCAACTCAGGTGTTTCAGGGGAAAAAAAAACGTCATGCTGACCCACCCGCCTGATACCCACAGGGACTCTAGGCAAGGTATCAACAGCCCACCCTCCTAGCTGCTACAGAGAACTCACCACCCCTAGAACGGTCACTGTTACTGTTGCCGTCTGCTCCCGCCTGGGATGCTCTTTCCACAGCTGCCCGTGTCAGTCTGA
Organism: Rana muscosa; assembly: GCA_029206835.1. Classification (NCBI taxonomy): domain Eukaryota; kingdom Metazoa; phylum Chordata; class Amphibia; order Anura; family Ranidae; genus Rana; species Rana muscosa. Next base: position 426,072,189 of record CM055121.1, read on the forward strand.
CGCTCTGTCAGCGTGTGTCTGTATATTTCCTGGAAAAAATGCACCCTAGAGGCCAGAGACTTTCACAAAACGGCCACAGCGCGACCGTGCTAAAGAACGGCGTGGACCACAAAAAAAATGGCCGCTGAGCGGCAATAGAGCCAAGCAGGCGCGGACCAGAAGAAAATAGCCGCCGAGAGGTAGATGGAGGCCCAAACGGCCGGGAACCACAAGAAAATGGCCGCCAAGCGGCAAATAGAGCCAAGCAGGTGCGGACCACAAGAAAATGGCCGCCGACAGCATGGAGGGAGAAACGCACAGATAAGCAAAAACTGACATGTCTAATGACAGCCCACTAGCACCCCAGAAGCACACATACAGCGCAGTTCCCGCTCCAGATGGAGCCCCCCCCCCCAGGTGAACCCCTGGGCCCCAGAAGCCAGCCTAGCTCACAGAGTCCAGGGAGGAGGGGAGGGAGAGAGGAAAGAAAGGGTAAAACCACTTACTTGATCTCTCCAGGAATGTCCAGCTATGTCCTCCTGCCGAAGAAGGGATTGCTACTTACCCTTCCTGCGTGGATTAAGCTGGAAACATCACAGACAGACCATCTTCCGAGCGGTTACGGAGGGGACTGTCGGCCCAGAATGCTGTGATTCAGCCATAAAGACCAGTCATATGCATGCCCTGGAGCGCAAAGCTCACCGGCCACCCTTGGAGCGACGGGCATGTCGTGGAAAACCCAGCGCGTAGCTAGGGTCGGCACACGCTCAATGGCCGAAACTGGGGAGACTACAAGGATCTGGGATCCAGCCTGTCACCCAGTCGGCAGTTTGATCGAGGATCTCAGGAACAAAAATACGTAGAAAAAAGAAAAAACCCTCGGACCTATGGGCCCGAAGGGAGCCATGTCCTTCTCCTATGCTAGGCAGAAAAGAACTTTTCTGCTTAGTGCAGGCTGAGGGGATATAGCCAGTAGGACCGCCCCCCTGGGCGGGGCTGTTCAGCTCTGAAGTTGTTAACACTTTCTGCCTAGTCACCCCTGAATGAAGGCTAATACCCACTTTGTCAAGATTGAATCTGTGTCCGCCCATGAACGAAAGAGAAACTTACTTTGTGAAGATCCCCACACATTTACTTCGATAAATTCTGTGACACATATTCACTATGCCCTGTGAGTAGGTAACTGATGTGTCACACATTTCACAGAGCCCGCCTTACAGTACAGGAATCACTGCTTGCAGGCAGCAAGATATCATGGGGGTATGTAGTAGTCCTTAGAAATCAAAGTAAACCAATGGAATGGTGGACAAAAAAAAAAAAAAAAAAAACACATAAGGTAAGGTCACGGGTTTAATGGCATAAATGTCCCCCGTAGGGTTTTTATTACTTGCATTGTGGTATTTGGTTTCCAGTTTTAACTGATGTCTACTGACCTGACCACAGCAAAAACAGTAGCAAATATTTGACTTCAACTATGAGCAATTTCCAACCATATAACAAAAAAAATAAAATATTATGTAACTAAACACCATATACATTGTGTGAGGCACTGGCTTACAGGATTGTGCATGATGTATACCAGTGGTCTCCAAACTGCGGCTATTTGCTTGCCTTTATCTAGACCTTGGGGCACTTTTCCTCCCACTGACATCAACAATGGGGCACGATTCCTTAAACTGATCGCAAAGATGAGGATCTATTCTGCCCACTGATAACAATGGGGCACAATTCCTCCCACTGATGCCAATGACAGGGCACAATTCCTCCCAGTGATACCAATGATGGGGCACAATCTCTCCCACTAATACCAAATGATGGAGCACAATCCCTCCCACTGATAGCAAATGATGGAGCACAATCCCTCCCACTGAAACCAATGATGGGTCACTATTCCTTCCACTGAAACCAATGATGGGACACCATTCCTCCCACGAATACCAAAGATGCATGGTTAACTCCCACTGATGCCAGGACAATTTCTACTTTCAATGGCCACAGTCTGGCCCTCCTAAAGTCTGAAAGGACACTAAACTGTCCCTTTGTTTAGAAAGTTTGGAGACCCTTGGTGTATACTGTATGTGTCACCTAGTTTTCTCACATACACATTGCGAAGGACCCAGGGGTTTTTGACGGACGTAAAAAGAAAACAAACTTTTTAGATTTTTCAGAATCCTAATAAGTCTGGTTCTTGATCCTGGAGCCCAGGGACTTTGTAGAGCTTTGACTGCGATTAAGCCCTAATTCCTTGGGCAATATATTACCTCTTAGGTAGACCTTATTATTAGTCCCAGGTGTCCACAGGCCTTAATATTTATGAACTGACAAGCTCAGGGCTCTGTCCCTCTCTGCTGTAGGAGTACTGCTGCTGAGTGAAAAGGCAGAGTCCTGACAGAACACTAAAAATGTGCTGTTTTTTTATTTTCTTTTTTAGGGGGCATACTGTTATTCATGGCAGATGTTTTGTTTGTTTTATGCTATGGACTTGTTGTAAAAACCCTCCTGCATTTTAACTGTGTTTATTTTCAGCCTTACCGAATAAGGCTCCATGCACACTAGGAGCTAAAACCCCCCCCAGAACAAACGCTGGATAAATTGAGAAAGTGGTGAGCTTTCTGGCAGCATTACCTCTTGCCATCCTTGTAACACATATGAGGGGCTGCAAAGAGGGTGTGGGCTTTAACATACATGCCGCACATATGCATCCATGGGTAGCAAAGCTTTCTGTGCTGACACTGCGCTCACAGATCTAGGTCTCTGCTAGTTCTGCTGACAGCTCACATCACGTACAACAGGTCAGACTTGGTGGGGATCTGCGGCAGTTTTCTGCATTTTCTGTTAATTCAGGTCAGACCTGCACTAGTTTCCATTTCACTCTGAAATAAAAACTGGCGCATATAGACCTGGAAACAGGTTTCTTTGCTCAGTTAAATGTGGTGCATGTGACTCCTGATAGTTTACTGGTATACACATTTTATTGGGGCAGGAAGCTTAGTCCATTCCTTGGAATGATCGGTAGCCAGCGAGACTTGCTCTCGATCATGTGACCACTGTGACAGCCAATCACAGAAGGCATGTGGTCGTCCGGTCCTTCCCCCCCCCCCCCCCCCCAGTGTAAAGAACCTGTTAAAAGAGAAGTGTCTTGTTTTTTATTCATACTTACCTAGGTGGATGCAGTATCTGTCCCCCCAGCGCCTCTACACTGAGAACTGAGTGATCAAACACCACTGATTGCACGGTTCTCACAGCTTCCTGAGCTAAAGAGCTGGAGACGGTCAGCCACAGCTCTCTGCTCTCTGCTCTGCCCTCCCGGGCTGTGGAGAGGCAGGGGCAGGAGCCCCTGGCTCAGGCTCTGATCCACAGGAGAAGTACAGCCAAATGAGCTTTGGCTGTACTTCTCCTTTAAAAGGGACAATGAAGGGGATAATTTAAAAGTGGGTGGACAGAATTACAAATATTATGCTATATAAAACAGCTCAGCTCATGTGTATTTCACCTACGTATTTAGCCATTTGCTTGAAGTTCAGCAGTGGTCAAATTGCTACAGTGGGAGGATCTTAAATGGGCAATACCAGGAGTGCATTTAGTGCTCTGGGGTGCGCTGCGCACATACTGCAGAGTTCAGGGGTATGCTACATACAGAGTGCAGGGTTTAGGGGTGCGCTATGCACAGTGTGCAGGGTTCAGCTCCATTTCACAGGCTGTCCACACCTTACTGCCACCCCTCCTCGGCTCTGACCTCTGCACCTCTCCCCCCCCCCCCCCATCACCCACATCTTACTCCAGAGCCCTCAGAAGGAGGCTTCTGTGTTAACAAGCAACAGCGGAGAGCAAGAGGTAGAGGTGGCGGAAGCAGACTTCTGCCATGTTACTGCTGAAAAAAAGCCCTGGGTGCGAGGGCCACGAGAAATAGCCTGGCGGGCCGGATTCGGGCCGCAGGTCTTGTGTTTGACACATGTGGTTTAATGAATTGTACAGTTCTAATATATTACCCAAAACAGTTAAAATCATGCATAAACATAACATATGGGGATATTGTCAGCTTACCTCTGCGTCCCGGATAAACATGTGGGTAATATTCGTAGTAGAGGTCAGGTTGGTCTAGGTTTTTAAAAGCTTCAAACTCCATTTCGGCATTTTGAAAAAGGCCTAGCTTCACCAACAAAGACAGCCGCAGGAACCAGAGCTGGAGCACACAACAAACAGGGTTATTGCCTTTGTTCGTTTCCTCTAATAGCCCACATCTAAAGAGAAGCCAATCACTAACATTATATATCTAATACACACCGGAGTATTGGACTTACAGAGGCTTCTGAAACAAACAGGAATTCGTGAGTTGGAGCATCTGACAAAATCTTTAATTAAAAAGGGGTTCAAAGAGAAACCGTACAAAAAAGATTTTCACCTGCAGCCTCTCCCACTATTTTACTATAGTTATCCACAGATGCATGCAAGACCTGGATATCTAATTACCTAAATCCAATGCTTTGTTAATTACCTTCGCTAAAAGCCCAGCTACACACAATTTTTTATATATTTTTTTAAGTTTTGGGTAATGTAGGGAAAGCTTTGCATCTGTCAAATTTGATTGCGGTCAGTGTCTTTGCTGAGGAATTTTTCACTTTCTGTCCCTGTTATCTGGACAAGATGTGGAGTGCAGAAGGGTTAGAACCTCTTCCAGGTTCTTGCTGCCTGAAAACCTGCATAGATAGGGGGTGACCACTATGGCTCCTTTCACACTGGTGGGCAGGGTTGACGCACATTTTTACTAACCCCCCCCCCCCCCGACTGCCCACCTACAAGCTGACATGGTGCAGCTTGGATGAGTACATGCCGAGGTGGCTGTAATATGCTTTGCATAGCTGTGTGATCATTTTAAAATGCCACTTGCTGGTATGTTCATGTTCTAATGTAAATAAATGGAGACATGCTGCAACCACGAGCCAAAGGCTTGGCTTTCAATTAAAAAGTGGAATTTTTATTTTTACTAGGAATGGAGACAATCAGCGACTTATAGTGGGCCTTTTTTTACTGCGAAGGACATTTTGACACTGACACTTTTTTGGGATCAGTGACACTAATACAGTCATCAGTGCTAAAAAAATATGCACTGTCACTGTGTACTAATGACATTGGCTGGAAAGGGGTTAACATCAGGGGGTGATCAAAGCGTTAACTGTGTGTCTAGCCAGTGTTTATGTCAGAACAGTGATCTGCTTTGTTTACATAGGAAGATCACCATTCTGCCGAACAATCGCTGGGTGCCGGTGGACATCGGGTACTGTACACCTGCCGATCGGCTTCCACTGTTCGTAATTACAGTGTAAGTGAGCCGCCAGCAGCGGGCATGTGTGTCTCCTACCTGGAAGTGTCAGAACAAGATATATATATATATATATATATATATATATATATATATATATATATATATATATATATATATTTATATATATATTATATATATATATATATTTTATTTATTGTGATCTGGCGCACAGGTTTCGCCCTGTAGCAGTAAAAATGCTATAGGGTGGACCTAATGTGGTTAAAAGTGGGTTGTGGTTTCCATTGTAACAGTGGCATTTCATTGTAATAACGCAAAGCACCGGCACTCACAGCCCCTAGTCAATGGGGTTCACACTAGCCTTCACATTAAAACAAGTGCTGGCTGGTGTGAACAAGCCCCTAGAGCAGATCCATGGTCAAATTTTTAAAACATAATTTTCATTTCCACCTTGTATTTATTATGTCTACCCTACGCCTATTAAAAACTTACTTTGTGTAGAATCCCCACACATTTACTTTGTATTTCTGTATAACGTACAGTATTTACTAAGCATTGTAAGTAGGCACTGCTGTGTCACAGAATTCACAGAGCCTGCCTTCGGAGCTACAGAGGTGCAGTGAGGAGGAGTTTCAGGAAGCAGAATCAGGACAGAAGGCACTGCATACAGACAGCAATGTACCATGGGATATATAGTCCTTAAAAATTGTAAATAAACAGGAGAAGCTGCAAAGCATGCATGGAGTACAGGGAGTTGTGGAAAGTGAAGGCAAGCAGACAGGCATCCTCAACATGGACAAAGATTTTTTTAAGTAAGCTTATATTGGATTGTCAAAAATAAAAAAAAATTATGTTGCCATTACAATGTTGATTTAAACAAATGAAAAAAAAAAAAAAAAAGTGTATGCTGTGACTATAGAACTTCTTTAAAGTGAAGAGGTACTGCAGCTCTGTAAATAAGCATTTTGGGCAATAAAAAGAGGAATACAAAATTTCGAACTATAGACAGGTGCATCACATAAAATTACAATTTCAAAAAGTTAACTTATATTTCAGTAATTCAATTCAAAACGTGAAACTCATATTTTATACAGATGAGTTATACACTTCAAGCATTTCTTTATTTAAATTTTTATGATTATGGCTTACAGCTAGTGAAAACCCAAAATTCTGTATCTCAGAAAATGTGAACATTACATAAGACCAATAAAAAAATATTTTTAGTACAGAAATGTTGGCTTACTGAAAAGTATGTCCATGTACAGTATAGTATGCACTCAATACTGGGTGGGGGCTCTTTTTGCATGAATTACTGCATCAATGCGGCGTGGGATGGAGGCGATAAGCCTTTGGCTCTGCTGAGGTGGTATGGAAGCCCAGGTTGCTTTCAGCTCATCGGCATTGTTGGGTCTGATGTCTCATCTTCCTCTGACAATACCCCACAGATTCTCTATGGGTTTTAGGCCAGACAAGTTTACTGGCCAATCAAGCACAGTGATACCATGATCATTAAACCAGGTATTGGTATTTTTGGCAGTGTGGGCAGGTGCAAAGTCCTGCTGGAAAATGAAATCAGCATCTCCATAAAGCTGGTCAGCAAAGGGAAGCATGAACTGCTCTAGAATTTCCTGGCAGAGTACTGTGTGGCTCTGGACTTGATAAAACACAGTGGACCAACACCAGCAGATGACATGGCTCCCCAAATCATCACTGACTATGGAAAATTTTGCATTTCATTTGGAAATCCATGTCCCAGAGTCTGGAGGAAGAGTGGGGAGGCACAGAGTCCAAGTTGCATGGAGGTCCAGTGTGAAGTTTCCACAGTTAGTGATGATTTGGGAAGACATGTCATAAAACACAGTGGACCAACACCGGCAAAAAGAAAAAAAAAAGAAGATATAAATTTAGTTTGGGTACAATGTCGCACGACCGTGCAATCATCAGGTAAAGCGACGCAGTGCGTATCGCAAAAACTGGCCTGGCCATTAGGGGTAAATCCTTCGGCTCCTTAAGTGGTAAATGCTGCACTTAGTTTGGCACTCCCGATGTGTTATTAAGGACCTGCAGGTGTATCCATCTACCCAGTGCTTCTATCCTGGTCTGAAGTTATCTGTTGTAAGGCTGTCCATCGGAAGCACTTACTATGCAATAAGCATGTATTTAACTGCCACAACGCGAGTTGCCATAAGTCTTTTCACCACAATAAATCTGTAAATATACTACACTCAGATTGTGCCCTGTTCTTATCTGATTGCCGATATAATCTACAGCTTAACCCAGGAGATTGCTAGACTACAAAACAAAAATGGAGATGTAAATGGAGAACTCTGAGCAGGTCTCAGCTAGGACCAGCAGTTTAAGAGTACATTTTCTTAACAATTTGCTGAACATAATGGGCAGTGGGAGGTCTGAATTTAGAAACTGTGTACTTAAAAGGTATATTTATTAAGGCACTCAGAGATGTGATGTACAACACATATTGGAGCAGTAAACTCACCTGTAATGAGTCTGTGGTGTGATTGGTTGGCTGACCGCTCTTGCCATAACCTTGTCCATGGGCCGTCAGAAGCCGTCCACTCAGGTCAACTGCTGCCCGCCAATTCTTGCTGTTCTGTTGGAAGAAAACAGGTGAAGGTAACTAACAAATGGTGCCAATAAAGTGCTTGGCTGGTTAATTTGCTTGAAGCGGCTCAATCCAGCCATCAGTAATGATGACAAGGTCAGTAAAGATGGCCAGAGAAGCTGGAGATGTCATTTGTCAAAGCAGTACGTATAATTAGTTAGTAAGTGAAGCCAAGCATGAGGCTCTCGTTTATGACAAACAAAAAACACTTAAAATATTACAAACAATCAAACCAAGCTTCCTTTGCAGGGATGCGAACAGCACACAATCTACTGTGGGATAAAATGTGCACACTGCGTATATAAAAGTCAACGTTTTGCTTCTTGCTGAAAGGTTTGAGGTTATTGCGAGAAACCTGAAAACGCTTTTAAAAATGAGTGGATTTGAAAAATTTGTAACTTGGAACACACAGAGCATAATATATAAACCGAACAATCCCCTCACCTAATCCTTCCCTAATGAGAAGTCGATCTTTCGGACCATGTTTCACCTTCCATCCATATTTAGGGTGCAATATGAAACGTATGGCCTGTACACCAGGGTTCCCCAACCCCCGGTCCGCGGCCCACTGCCGGGCCGTGGCCTATTTGCAGATGGGCCGTGAAGGCTGCACTGTGTGAGGTGCGGCAGCGGGCAATCAGAGAGATGACATCTCTCACCGCCCGCCCGGATCACGGCACTTCCGCCCACACAGCGGGGCTTCTATACTGCAGCGAGGCGCGGGAGCAGAGAGATCATCTCTCACCGCCCGCCCCGCATTACAGCTGTTCTCCCTCACCTGCCTGTGCTGCCACCACGGCAGGTGACAAAAAAAAATCTACTGGCAGGTGGCAAACCACGTCCGTGGCAGGTGGCAATCCACACCTGGTGGCAGGTGACATGGCAAGTAGCAATCCACACCTGGTGGCAGGTGACGTGGCAATCCACACCTGGTGGCAGGCGACGTGGCAATCCACACCTGGTGGCAGGCGACGTGGCAATCCACACCTGGTGGCAGGCGACGTGGCAATACACACCTGGTGGCAGGCGACGTGGCAATCCACACCTGGTGGCAGGCGACGTGGCAAGTGGCAATCCGCACCTGGTGGCAGGCGACGTGGCAATCCACACCTGGTGGCAGGTGTTGTGGCAAGCGACAATCCACATCTGGTGGCAGGCAATGTGGCAAGTGACAATCCACACCTGGTGGCAGGCGACGTGGCAATCCACACCTGGTGGCAGGTGACATGGCAATCCACACCTGGTGGCAGGTGACGTGGCAAGCAACAAACCGCATCTGGTGGCAGATTCTGCATTATGGTGAGTTTGAACTATTTCATTTTATATTGCAAAGCAATGACAGAAATAACGCGCTTCAATCATCCCAACACCATATCAGCCATTGTTCTGTGATGATTGAGGTGCTAACACCAGCCATTTCCCCGACAAACTGCCCGCGAAAAGCTACATAACAACCCAACCCCCCCCCCCGGGCCTTGGCACGATTCTATTCCACAACGCCGGTCCTCGGTGCCAAAAAGGTTGGGAACCACTGGCGTACACGATCCGAATACTGTACGAAAAATGTCGTCCGAGGAAGAATCGTACGATAATCGGATCGTTCGTACAGAGCTTTCGAGAGCCGATCATGACAGTTGATCCAATAATATTTTTTTTTTTTACTTTTTATTGAATTTTTATAAAACATACACACATTTTGCCCACACCTAGGCACAACAGCTGCCCACGCAGGGGCCATTACCCTGTTTCGGCATCAGACCGTCACAGGGCGACAAATAACAAAGAACTTAACTTAGTCTATACTACAACCCCAAGCTTGGGGAGAGGATTCATTCAATATACGTCATGCTTCAAAGTGGTATTGATAGAGGAAGGTAGCCTGGAAACATTATTTGGGTTAATAGATCGATATTTCAATGATACAATAGAAGTCTAGACAGTGGTCACTGTATCACTTGCCGTGCTTCTGTCATCTAACCAACAGTTCCATACCTTTTCAAATTTGTGCGGACAACCTCTAGACAAGTACGTGGCTCTATATAGGGGCAAACTGGCATTAATTAAGCTTTTCCAAAATTTAACAGAGGGGGGAGACGATTGTTTCCAATTCATTGTAATGGCTTTGCGTGCATAATACAACAACAGGGATATGAGTGTTTTTCTGGCTCTGAGTATTGGCAGTTGGTCAACCAGTCCTAGCAAACAGTGTATGGGCTCGCATGGGACGCAAGTCCCGGTGGCCTTATTGATCACCCGTAGCACTTCACTCCAATACTGTACAATTGCTGGGCAAGCCCAGAAAATATGGAAGAAACCCCCTGGCCGGTAGGAGCAGCGCCAGCACTCCGGAGAATGCTCCGGTGACATCTGGTGCAGCCTGTGAGGCGTGTAGTGAGCCCTGTGGACAATTTTATATTGGACTAATTTGTCCCTTGCTGAGATCAGAGGGGAGAAGGGATAATCCCAAACCTCCCTCCAGTCGTCCGCGTCCAGCCCCGGTATGTCCTCCACCCATTTCCTGCGGAGGGAAGACAGCTCGGGGATAGCAGCAACCAGCAGGGATCCATAAATCTGAGACGCGGGTTTCTCCAGGTCTTTCACCCGGATAGTAGATTCCAACTCTGAGTATGCCAGTTCGACTGGCCTGCCCAAAAATTGGCACCTGAAGGCATGTGCAATTTGGAGATATCTAAAGTGGGCTCGGTCAGGTACGTTGAATTTAGCACATAAAGTGTGAAAGGGAGTGAGATCTCCGTTGGTGATGATATGTTTGAGGGTCAATATTTTATACTTGGCCCAGGCCTGCGGATCGGGGATAGTGTGGAATTGTGATAGGTTGGGATTCAGCCACAGGGGGGTGTGAGGAGACCAAGAGTTCGGCTGGGGTGCCCTTAGTGCCTCACCCGCCTTCCATGCCTGCATAGTGGTACGCATAGAAGGGGTGAGATTGTGAGGCGTTTTAGGCCCCTGAATAGCAGTCCCTCCAGTGCCTCCAGGGACCCCACTATGGCTGCCTCCAGTACCGTCACGGAGTTGGTCAGGTCCGGTCTCAGCCACCAGTGAGCGGTCACAAGCTGAGTGGCCAAATAATACTTGTAACAATCAGGGAGAGCCACATCCAATAATATTTCATCTGAAATGCACGAAAATTTTCCTCGCATGATAACAAAAACGTACGATTTTCGTTTAGTCAGTACAGTTGTCATCTGAAAATATAATACAAATACACTGCAACACAAGACATCACTTCCATTTTTTTTTTTTTTTGTCGTATGAGAAGTTTCGTGACTTTAAATAACCTATTCAATTTTACTTGCGACTATTAAGCGAAAAAAGTCGTACGATCTGTCGTACGATAATCGGCTCGTGTGTACGGGGCATTACACTTGAAGTGCAATGATAATTCCTCCAGTCCCATAACTGAAGGGAGGTAACAGTATGGACCTGTGGATAAAGAATTGATCAGCAGGAGTCAGAGCATTTCACCCGCGATCCACTGATCAGTTACAATGCTTCGCAGGCTCATATAAAATAAATAAATACACGTTCATTTCATAAATCAATAATCAATATGGGTGCATTAATTAGAATTTGGAATAAGTCTTTAAAATAGAAGTATAGGAATAAAAAAAACAAAAAAAAACAAACAAAAACATTTAGACTCACCTAGGGGGATGCAGCATCTGTCCCCCGCTGCCTCCAATACCAAGAACCAAGCAATCAAAGACAGCTAATCACTCAGTTCTCGGTCATCAGTGAGCAGAAAGGCTCTGGGCTGTGGAGGGGGTAGGAGCGGTTGGCTCAGGCTCTCAGCGGCACGCCGGTCAGGCATCTGGGTGGAACCCTGACATTAAAGTTGAGACAGTAACCTTTAGCCCGCTGTTGGCTGAATATGGGAACCAAAAAGCACTCCTGTGACCCATAGTGGAAGTATGGTCAAAAGAGCTTTGGCCCTACTGCTCCTTAAATTTTTTTTGGAAAAAGTGAATATCATTCCAGAATACAAACAGCCCTGGGCCTCTTTGATCTTTAGTTCTTTCCACAGATTTTCTATTGGATTCAAGTCAGGTGATTGGCTGGGCCACTCTAGCAGCTTTATTTTCTCTTTCTTTCTCTCTTTGAAACCATTTTTTTACTTTTTTATAACTCTGTTTTATTAAGCTTTATCATTTACAAAACATTCAATACATTTTGATTCCATACAATATATAAAACCAGCCAAACCACACCTATCTAATTTAATATTCTCTCTCTCTCTCTCTCCCCCTCTCCCCCTCTCCCCCTCTCCTTGGCTTTGTGTTTAGGATCAATTTGCTGAAATTCCTACCCTCATTTCATCATCCTGGTAGATGGCATCTGATTTTTATCAAGAACGTCTTGGTACATTTTTCCCATTCATCTTTCCTTCAATGACAGGAAGTTTGCCAGCACCGTATGCTGAAAAAACAGCCCCACACCATGATGTTCCCATCTCCAAACGTCACTGTTGGTACAATGTTTTTGGGGTTATATTCAGTGCCATTTGACCTTCAAACATGGTGTGTATTATGGCATCCAAACAGTTAAAATTTTGGTCTCATCTGACCAGACTATACTCTCCCAGTATTTCACAGGCTTGTCTAAATGTTGTGCAGCAAGCTTAAAATGAGCTTCAACATGCTTTTTCTTCAGCAATGGAGTCTTGCATAGTGAGCGTGCATACAGGTCATGGCAGTTGAGTGCATTACTTATTGTTTTCTTTAAAACAATTGTGCCTGCTAATTCCAGGTCTTTCTGAAGCCCTCCACACGTGGTCCTTGGCTCTTGGACAACTCTTCTGATAATTTTTGTTCAACCCCCTGTTAGAAACAGGGTTCATACACATTTTTACCAATAAAATTCCATGACTTTTCCATTACTTCACGTAAATATTCATGACCTAATGTCTCATGAAATGTCTATGTATAAATGTTAAATAAGAAGAAAATCCATGTCAAACCCAGCATATTTTTACTAATATAAATTAGGGCTGTTACTGATTACATTTTTTGTGTTTGATTAATCTTTTTTTTAATCGATTAATCAACTAATTTTGATTAATTAATTATAAAACGCACATACAGATCCAACTACTTTTAGCTGATCTCCTTGCATTGCAACTCCGTGGTAAATGTGGTATACACTATATACAATCACCCGACACTAGTTAGTTTCCACAATCCATGACTTAACTTCACAGTTCACACAAATTCAAACTGTAGCACTGACGTAAGTACAGTACAGACACCCCCAGTGCAGACCTCCCAGTAGTACAGACACCCCCATTGCAGACCTCCCAGTACAGACCTCCCAGTACAGACACCCCCAGTGCAGACCTCCCAGTACAGACACCCCCAGTAGTACAGACACCGCCATTGCAGACCTCCCAGTAAAGACACCTCCAGTAGTACAGACACCCCCAGTGCAGACCTCCCAGTAGTACAGACACCCCCAGTAGTACAGACACCCCCCAGAACAGCAATACACGGCACGGTGTGTGTCCCTCGAGTGCAGGCTCCTCCTCCTCTGTGGATGTAAACAGAGAGGGGAGGCGGCTTTGTTCCGTATGCTGCTTATTGTTCCTGCTGACGTCAGCGTGCCGCTAAGCCGCCGCCGGGTGTACCAAGATGGCCGCGGCTCCGGAGCTAGGCAGAAGCCGCAGCCTTTCCTAATGGCCGAGGCTCCGGAGCGCTCCGCGGATCGCGCCGTGTGCCGATCCGAACAGGATGACCCGTTCGGGTCACGGATCGCTTACGATCCGTTGGCACCACTACTCAAAATTCCATGACTTTTCCAAAACTTAGTGGGGATCAGTCATTTTCCCAAACTTTCCCAGGCCTGGAAAGTGCCATGTCAAAATCCCATGACTTTTCCAGGAATTTAAGGACCGTGCGAACCCTGTAGAAATCTTGTGAGAATCACCTGGTTGTGGCCGGTTTATGGTGAAATTATGTTTTTTCCACTTCCAGATTATGACCCCAACAGTGCTCACTGAAACATTCAGAAGTTTAGAAATCCGCCTGTAACCAATGCCATCAGTATGTTTTGCAACAATAAGGTTGCAAAGATCTTAAAAGAGCTCTCTGCTTTTATCTATCATGAAATGTTTGTGTGCGACACCCGTATATATATATATATATATATATATATATATATATATATATATACACACACACACACACACACACACACACACACACACACATATATATATTACATACATACACATATATATATATATATATATATATATATATATATATATATATATATATATATTTTGATAAATTGGGGGTTGTTTAGCTCAAGTGTAGCACCCGCTAGCTAATTTCAGGGCTTGTTGGCCCACTTTTATTAAGAAAAGTTCAAAACAAAATCAAAAGTTTTCCCCTCGCAGGGGGGTTTTCAACGTCCATACAAAATAGTGATAAATTCAGCCTCCTGGTATATACATACAGCAGTGCAGCTCAGGCCTTCCACTTTAGGCTCTCGTCTGTCTCCTACAGACTATTCCCTTGCCAACACCGTCCATTTAGATAGAAGCCCCTCACTGCTCTGATCCTCAGACCTGGGTCTCTGGCTTCCACTGTGCACACACGCACTCTCTGGCTTCTCCAGTGCATACCTGCACTCGTCGGGAGGGTGGAGCCCAGAATGCTGGTCCTGACTCTACTATCAGGCCCACACACACCTGAACAATCATTGTGCCGGTGAGTCTAAAAACATGGATCCAGGACTAGAGATTTCATCCCACCCAGATCTCTAAGAAATCCCCAGGCTCCACGTCCCAAAGAGGACTTTAGATAATGAGGAAACTAAAAAAAGCCAGTTTCCTCCCAAACAAGCAAATACACTGGAGCCTCTCAACCTGCCTGGTTGAGAATCCTGTATTCATACACTGGTGGGGTACCACACTACCACAATATATATGTTAGTGACAGTAGGAGATGCTGTCACTGCAAAATTGGTAGTTTGGGGACACGGGGTGTGCACATTACTTGGTGCAAGACTGCAGAGCATCGATGTGGACTGGAGAAAACTGCTTTCACAGCTTTCTCCAGGTTTTGGTATTCCGGCATGGGGCTCTGCAATTTGGAGATTCCATAGTGTCTTAGGTGGAATGGAATCTCCAACCTTGTGTCCAGATTTTGTAGATGACCAGCAGGGTGTGTGCACAGGTGAGCACAGCCCTTATAATGAGGGTATGGGAATACCTCATGGCTCCCAGTTGGAGACTGCTCCACACCAAATGCAGTTATAATACATTAAGTGGCCACCGCTGTATGTGGGTTTTAAAATATATGCAGCTTCATACCTGCATTTCGGTCTGTGTATATGCTGCTCATGTGACTGTCCTGTCCGGCCCCCCTCTATCCTCTCACATCTCTCCTGACATCAGTCCCGCCCGCCTCTCTTCTGATCTGATAGCTACAGTCAATCCTACAGTCGGTGGGCGGGGTTGATAACTCCCACTGATGTCACGAGAGAGAAGAGGAGGGGAGAGACACAAGAGGAGAGAGGCGGGCCGGACCGGGCAGTCACATGGGCGGCATATACAGTGGTGGCCACTTAATGGATTATAACTGCATTTATTACAAAACAGGTATTTTAACAGCAGTATGCTTACACCTCCTACACGTGCACAGCGCTGTCATATCTACTGTGGGCACCCGGCTGTGACAGCTTACGGCTTCACGGCCGGGCGCGCACTGCGCTCTGCCATTGGCCAGCCAATCTTTTGGGACCTGTGTTGTGTCCCAGAAGATCGCTGGCAGGGAGGGGCTGCCTAGGGTGAGAGGAGGAGTCACCTAGGTGACCAGGACAGGAAGTCCCACTAAAAAGAGGACACACTCGCCCCCCCCCCCCAAAAAAAATGACATGCCAAATGTGGCATGTCAGGGGGTGAGGAGTGCTTAAAGCGGAAGTTCCACTTTTGGGTGGAAGTCCACTTTAAGGGAGGTTATTCTTAATTCAAAGCAGAGTTCCAGTAAAATTTTTGTTTATTAAAAGTCAGCAGCTACAAAAAAAAAAAGTGTATTTTCTGACTCTTAATAAAAAGACACTCACCTGTCCCACAATCCAGCAACATGGCCATCCGAAACCTCCATTCTGTCCACGGCGCTGGCAATACTACTGTGGGCATCCGGCTGTGACAGCTTGCAGCTTCACAGCCGGGTGCACATGTCTCACTGCGCTGTACATACACATATCACCTTGAAAAAAGTATTCATACCCCTTGAAATTTTTGTTATGTTACAACCAAAATGTATTTTATTGGGATTTTATGTGATAGACCAACACAAACTGGCACATAATTGTGAAGTAGGACAATGATAAATGGTTTTCAAAATCTTTTACACATAAATATCTAAAAAGTGTGGCATGCATTTGCATTCAGCCCCCGAGACAAGACTTTGTAGAACCATCTTTCGCTGCAATTACAGCTGCAAGTCTTTTTGGGGATGTCTCTACCAGCTTTGCACACCCAGAGAGTGACATTTTTGCCCATTCTTCTTTGCAAAATAGCTCAAGCTCTGCCAGATTGGATGGAGAGCATCTGTGAACAGCAATTTTCAAGTCTTGCCACAGATTCTCAATTGGATTTAGGTCTGGACTTTGACTAGGCCATTCAAACACATGAATATACTTTGATCTAAGCCATTCCATTGTAGCTCTGGCTGTAAGTTTAGGGTCATTGTCCTGCTGGAAGGTGAACCTCCGCCCCAGTCTCACGTCTTTTGCAGACTAACAGGTTTTCTTCTAAGATTTCCCTGCATTTGGCTCCATCCATCTTCCCATCAACTCTGACCAGCTTCCCTGTCCCTGCAGAAGAAAAGCATCTCCACAACATGATGCTGCCAACATGTTTCACGGTGGGGATGGGATGTTCAGGGTGATGTATAGTGTTAGTGTATAGTGTTCGCAAAACGCTATGTGTGGCAGAAAACTATTAGGCCAAAAATTTCAATATACACACACACAAAAAAGTGAGTACTGTATTTGCTGGCGTAGAAGACTACTTTTTACACTTAAAAAAACTGGCCAAAAGCAGGGGTCGTCTTATACGCTGGGTCAGCTACATACAGTATATACCGCTTAGCCAATCCTGGTGGGCGATGTATTCAAATGAATACAGAGCCTGCTCGTATTGGAGTAACAACCTCTGCCAATCCGAGCAGGCTACATACAGTAGCCTGCTCGGATTGGCTTTGAGAGTCAGAGAGGCGTGGGCTGATATTACAGCCTCTGCCAATCCCAGCAGGCTTTGTATTCATTAAAAAAATACATTGTTTGCCGTGATTGGCTCCAGCAAGAAGGAAGAAGAATATGGCTCCAGAAAGAAGAAATATGAAGAGTCGGAAGGCGGGTCGTCTTATACGGTGAATACAGGCAAAAAAAAAATATCTTAAAAAAACTGTAAAATTAGGGGGTCTTATATGCCCGGTCACCTTATACACCGGCAGATATGGTACACTCCTCACATTTTTGAAAATATTTTATTATATCTTTTCACGCGACAACACTGAAGAAATTACACTTTGCTACAAAGTGTACAGCTTGAATAACAGTGTAAACGTGCTGTCCCCTCAAAAAAAAAAACCTCAGTTATTAATGTCTAAACCGCTGGCAATAAAAGTTTAAAAAGTCCAAATTGGGCACAAAGTGTCAATATTTTGTGTGGCCACCAGTATTATCCAGCACTGCCTTAACCCTCTTGGGCATGGTGTTCACCAGAGCTTCACTGGTTGCCTCTTCCACGCCTCCATGACGACATCATGGAGCTGGTGAATGTTAGAAACCTTGCGCTCTTCCATTTGAGGATGCCCCACAGATGTTTAATAGGGTTTAGGTCTGGAGACATGCTTGGCCAGTCCATCACCTTTACCCTTACCTTCTTTATCAAGGCAGTGTTGAGGGTCGTTATGTTGGAATACTGCCCTGTTGCACGGTCTTCAAAGCTCTGCTTCAGTATGTCACAGAACATGTTGGCATTCATGGTTCCCTCAATGAACTGTAGCGCCCCAGTGCCGGCAGCACTCATGCAGCCCCAGACCATGAGACTCCCACCCCCATGCTTGACTGTAGGCAAGACACACTTGTCTTTGTACTCCTCACCTGGTTGCCGCCACACACGCTTGACACCATCTGAACCAAAAAAGTTTATCTTGGTCTCATCAGACCACAGGACATGGTTCCAGTAATCCATGTCCTTAGTCTGCTTGTCTTCAGAAAGCTGTTGGCAGACTTTCTTGTGCACCATCTTTAGAAGTGGCTTCCTTCTGGGATGACAGCCATGCAGACCAATTTGATACAGTGTGCGTCATATGGTCTGAGCACAGGCTGAACCCCCCCCCCCTTTAACCTCTGCAACAATGCTGCCACCACTCATATGTCTATTTCCCAAAGATAACCTCTGGATATGATGCTGAGCACAGGCACTCAACCTCTTTTGTCAACCATGGCGATGCCTGTTCCAAGTGGAACCTGTCCTGTTAAACTGCTGTATGGTCTTTGCCCCCGTGCTGCAGCTCGGTTTCAGGGTCTTGGCAATCTTCTTACAGCCTAGGCCAGTGATGGCGAACCTTAGCACTTCAGATGTTTTGGAACTACATTTCCCATGATGCTCATGCACTCTGTAGTGTAGTTGAGCATCATGGAAAATGTAGTTCCAAAACAAATGGGGTGCCAAGGTTCGCCATCACTGGCCTAGGCCATCTTTATGTAGAGCAACAATTCTTTTTTTTTTTTCAGATCCTCAGGAGAGTTCTTTGCCATGAGGTGCCATGTTGAACTTCCAGTGACAGTTATGAGAGAGTGAGAGCGATAACACCAAATTTAACACACTTGAGACCTTGTAACACTAATGAGTCACATGACACCGGGAAGGGAAAATGCCTTAATGGGCCCAATTTGGACCATTTTAGGGGTGTACTCACTTTTGTTGTCAGCGGTTTAGACATTAATAGCCGTGTGATGAGTTATTTTGAAGGGACGGCAAATTTACTCTGTTATACAAGCTGTACACTCACTACTTTACATTGTAGCAAAGTGTCATTTCTTCAGTGTTGTCACATAAAAAGTTAATAAAAATAAAATATTTACAAAAATGAGATAGGTGTACTCCTTTTTGTGAGATACATACATCTCAATATACACACACACTTTTATTTTTTACTTTTGTTACTGTTGGAGAGATTTCCCCTCACTTCCTGTCTCTGGAACTGTCCTGGGTGTTCCCTAACTGCAGTAAAACCTGACAGGTGTTCTAATACTTCCCCCCCTCTATGAAAAACTGAAAATAAATAAATAAAAGTACCCTGCTCTACCCAATATAACAATTGTGGCAAGCAGTTGCATACCAGGTAAAGTAACAAAATTACCGTATTTATCGGCGTATAACACGCACCCTAACTTTAAAGCCCTGTACACACGATCGGTTTTACCGATGAAAACAGTCCGATGGACTTTTTTCATCGGACAAACCGATCGTGTATGGGACCCATTGGTCTTTTTTTCATCGGTTTTAAAAAATAGAACATGTTTTAAATTTTTCCAATAGCAAATTCCGATCGTCTATGGGCAAGTCCATCGGATAAAAAACCCACGCATGCTCAGAATCAAGTCGACGCATGCTCAGAAGCATTAAACTTAATTTTTCTCGGCTCATCGGAGTGTTTTACATCACCGCATTTGGAACAGTTGGTTTTTTGACTGATGGTGTGTAGGCAAGACTGATGGAAGTCAGCTTCATCGGTATTCCGATGGACAAAACCATCGGATTAGAATCCATAGGATATCCAATCGTGTGTACGAGGCTTTAGATGCAAGTTTCAGGAAAAAAAACTTCCCACAGCTCCCTGCGTATAATAGACAGGCACAGTTTACCCTCTATTTTCAGGGTAAAAAAGTGAGTGTTATACACCAATAAATACATTTACTTGTCTGCATTAATAAGATGCATAAAATGTTAGTAAAAAGTAATTGTTTGGCACCAAAAAAGGACATTTGGTCATGTAAAAAGTCCTTAGAATAGACAAACCTGAAGACAGAGTCTTAAAAAATACAAAATAAAAAAAAAACACACAGGTGCTCAATATCATAAATGTAGAACCCGCCCCAGAAAACAAAATACACATTTTTTTCCACCAAAAAAAAAAAAAAAAAAAAGGCAGAAATGAAAGAACTTTGATTTTACAGTACGCAGGAACTCAGCATTTTCCACAGACACCGCTAATAGTACCTGCGCGCCATTCCTCCCCAGAAACAAAGACTCAAAGGGGGCCATTAACGCTACATGTGACACCATTAAAGTGATTAAAACGTCCTCCTCCACCAGTTATGACATTCTTCTCCATCATAAATTACACTGCTACAGCACATTGGCACAGCTTTGGAAAATGCATTTATTAACCCCTGATAGGGATTCTCGTCTGCACAAAAGGAGAGCACCGATCCTCTCCATTATAACATTAAAAGCTTTTTTAGCAGTTGGCTTGAACTGCCCATTGCCTGCTCGGCTCCAACCCAACAATTGACCCTTTTATGTTTGACAGATACATCCGCGGGTGATTAGCAAGTGATCCTGCATAGAATTTTGCATCTAAAAGCTTTAAAGAACGGATCTGGCTTCCTGGCTAAATGATCAGCTAGAGAGGTTACGGCTTTGCTTTTTTCCCCTGGTTTTAAAAGTACGAGTCTCACATACATGGTGAAGGAATTTTTTGGGCCATGCCAATATTCATCCAATGCCTGCACCTCATGGCAAGCGGTTTTTGTTTTCTAGTGAACAGGCCACTTTACTAAAAGGGTTAATATACTGTATACCAAGGTTTATTATACACAGGCATGCGTGTTTTACTTCTGACGTGTATTCAAGGATTTTTGCAGCATTGGAATTTGGGGAAGTGATCACTTTTTATTTATTGTTCATCTTGCCATGCATTGCTTTTCTCTTTCTCAACGCAAAGTTAAAAAGAATGTAATGTGAACACATCTCAAGCACATATAAAATACATTTTCCTTGAATAATCGAGTCCCATGCTTGCATTCACTAATTTTACGATTAGTCATATAAAAGAAAAAAAAAACAACAACAACAACAACAACAACAAGGTATGAGGTCTGCCCATTGCTTTGCATTAGGTCAACTGTCAGATGTGAAATCACAATCTTTTCACAAGAAAGCTACAATAAAAATATTACTGCTACAATATAAAACTAAAACCAAAACAGGTTTGATTTAAAGTGGTATTAAACCTAAAAGGAAAAAAGATCATTACCGTATATACCCGAGTATAAGCCGACCTGAACATAAGCCGAGGCACCTAATTTGACCACAAAAAAAAACAGGAAAACGTATTGACTTGAGTATAAGCCTAGGGTGTTCATCTGCATGCCTCACTGTGCCCATGCCTCACTACCTGACCTCTGGCGCTGTGTGACTAGACTGACATGGGAGTCTATGGAAGGGGTGCCCAGCTTAGAAAAATTGGTGCTCCCCGGCCGTAGGTCTCCTGGACAACAATCTTTGCACACTTGTCGGTGAAGAGTGGGGCTACATGTGTGCCAAGTTTGGGGTCCAGGGGAACTACGGCTGGCCGGGATCAGGTGCACAAACGTGAAGATGGACACAGACTCGAGTATAAGCCGAGGGGGGCATTTTGAGCACAAAAAAAAAACAACAAGGGCTGAAAAACTCAGCCTATACTCGAGTATATACGGTATATTGCAGCTTACCAACCCCTTAGATGTGAGTTCTTTATTCGTCTTTCTTTTTAAGCTTTCTTTCATCTATTTTCGTTTGGTGATCCAGACAGTAAATGTGTTGTTCAAAAGAACAAACTCTCCAGCATATAAAAATTAGGCTGGGTTCACACTTATGCGAATTGGATGCGGCTTCACAGAATGCATGAAAGTACAAAAACTTTGAGCTTTTAGAACCAATTTAAGGTATAACCAAGGCTGTATTCACACCTATGCATTTTTAGTGCTTTTTGCATTTTGCAGATTTGCACTACAGAATGTGTTCCATGGGAAACCATGTTAAATGGACTGTCGTGCAAATCTGCAAAAAGCACTAAAACTGTATAGGTGTGAATCCAGCCTAATGGGGGTTATAACCCTCCCTTATTCTATCCAAAATGTCCATCGTTCTACTTTAAATCTGCTAGTACATCTAACATGTCCTACCCTGAGATTGGCAAAGTTGCCGTCCAATAGTGCCCCCTGTGCTCCTTCATTAAGAGTGGTGTCTCACCAATACAAAAAACAAAAACAAAAAACTGATGCAGCCATCACATCTAAGGATCAGTTAGTTAGCGGCAGTATATTTAATTTTTTGCATTTGGATTTATAGGATGAAATTCATATTTTGATTGGTGGCTGAATCATCAGTTGGCTTCATATATCTTCCATAGGCACTTGCTCTCTATTTAAGTTTCTACCCTCACCACCTGCCTAAGCTATTCGAAATGGAGACTTGCTGTTTTACTTGGCTTTCCCAAATAATTTTATTTTACATCAGCAAGACAAAGGAGGTTCACTTGATTGGCTTTTTGCTGGCCCTGGAAGGGGAAGACTGATATCTTATATACCGGTAACTGTGCTAGGTATATCTCTGTTATCAAGAGATCCAAGAATCCAGAGAGCAATTCATGCCAAATGAACCCACAGAAAACATAAAAAGGTTCAGTTTACATGAAAGTACAATTTCACTGTTTAACGTTGACCAGCAGACTGCATAGACTCCCTGAGATGCAACTACTAATGCCGCGTACACACGACTGTTTTTAAGGTCATTGAAAAAAACAAAGTTTTTCTATACGTGATTCTTCTCAAGCCTGCCTTGCCTACACACTATCATGGAAAAAAAAAATGCTTGAGCAAAGCGCAATGACGTACGAAACGTACAACGGCACTAAAGGGGAAGTTCCATTCGGATGGCGCCACCCTTTAGGTTGCTTTTGCTGATCCTTGTATTAGTAAAGTTTGGTGAGAGACGATTCGCGCTTTTCAGCCTCGTGCTCTTCAGTCGGTTACAGCGTGATGAATGTGCTATCTCCATTACGAACGCTAGTTTTACCAGAACAAGTGCTCCCGTCTCATCACTTGCTTCTGACCATGTGCGTTTTTTTTCACGTCGTTAAAGCCTACAAACGCCCGTTTTTCCATGACGAGAAAAAACGACGACGTGGAAAACGACGAGAAAAATTAGAGCATGTTCCAAATTTTTAATGCCCATTTTTCACGTCGTGAAAAATGCTCTGGAGCCCAGACACAATCGTTTTTAATGACCAAATTAAAAAATTGCATTTTTCTCATCATGAAAAAATAGGATTTTTGTACTCACCGTAAAATCCATTTCTCCGACATCCATGGACCGACACGGTGGTTCTTATCACTGAACGTATGGGTATATGTCCCTGCTTGCAGGAGAAGACCTAGGCAGAATGTTAGATGTTAAAACATCCTAGAACAAACCAGAGCTGAAAAGCCCCGCCCAGGGGGGCGGTCCCTCCAGACATTACCCTCCCATCTGCAGCTAGCAGGCCTCAGTTCTTAACAAAGCAGCACAAACTTAAAAAGGAAGGGTGGGTGCCGTGTCGGTCCATGGATGTCAGAGAAATGGATTTTACGGCGAGTACAAAAATCCTATTTTCTCTTATCATCCATGGACCGACACGGCGGTTCTTATCACTGAACGTATGGGACGTCCCAAAGCAGTGTCAAGAGGGATGGGAGCAGTATAAATGGAAAAACCAAAAAACTTCACTCCAAACAAGGCAGAGCTCCTCAACTGAGGAGTTGCCACTTTAAACAGCGGCCTACAACACCTTGCGGCCGAAGGAAGCATCCGGAGATGCAGCCACATCAATTCTATAAAACTTAGAAAAGGTATGAACAGACGACCAGGTCGCCGCCTTGCACACTTGTGCAACCGACGCTTGATGTCGGAAAACCCAGGAAGCACCATTGCCCTGGTGGAATGCGCCGTAACCGGGAAGGGAGGCGCCCGCCCCATGAGAGCATAGGCTTGAAAGACGGTTTGTCCGATCCACCTAGAAAATGGTGGCAGACAAAGCCGCTTGGCCCCGTTTCTGACCAGAGACAGTCAAACAGAGAGTAGACTTCCTAATAGAAGCAGCAGACAGGCACACCCGCAAGGCTCGTACCACATTCAAAGTGTGCCGCGCACACTCTCTGGGATGCGATGGGCGAGGACACTAGGACGGGAGGACAATGTCCTCATTTAGGTGAAAAGACGAGATCACCCTTGACAAAGAGAAAGTCGCTGGTGCAACACCGCCTTATCCTTATGGATGACTAAATATGGCGACTTGCAGTACAAGGTCGCCAATTCAGATACTCGTCTAACATAAGTGATCGCCACTAAAAAGGGCCACCCTGTGAGACAAAGTGAAGAGGGGAATATCCCTGATATTCTCAAAAGGAGGTTCCTGGAGAACCGAGAGTACCAATTCCGATCCCACGGGGGGAGAGGAGACTTGACAGGAGGGAGCCCATGGCGAACCCCCTGCACAAGGGTGCCAACCAAGGAATGACCCGCTAGTGGTCGCCGAAAGAAGACGGCCAAGGCCAAAATCTGACCCTTAATGATAGATACTCAAAGCGAGCCTTTGGGCCACTCCATGCTGTAGGAAACGCAGGATTCTAGGGACGGAATATGTCCGAGGATGTCAGCCCAGCTCTTCGCACATGGCGATGTAAGCTTTCCAGGTACAGAGATGGTTCTGGAGGAAGACTTCCGTGTCCTTAATATGGACGAAATGACCGAGTCCGAGAGACCTCGGTCTCTCAACACCTGGCTTTTAACAGCCCTGCCTTCAAGGCCAGAGACTGTAAAGGCAGGATGAAATATGACTGAGACAGAAAGTCCTCCCTTATTGGCAACCATCAGGGAACGGCCGCGACGAGGCGTACCAGATCGGCGTACCAGTGAAGCCGAGGTCAATCCGGAGCAATGAGGATCACCGGAATTCCCTCGGTCGCCACCCTGCGCAGCAGGCGAGGGAGCAATTGCCGCAGAGGATAAACGTATATCAGGTGATAATGACCCCATGGGCCACTGACGCCTCTGAGGCATCTGCCCAAGGATCCCTGGATCTGGCCACAAATCTCAACAACTTGCGATTGAGTCGAGAGGCCATCGGGTCCACCTCCGGTGTGCCCCACCGTTTGTGTGGCAAAGGAGTTGAAATATCTCCGGGTGCAAGGACCACTCTCCCTGGTCCAACGTCTGGCGACTCAAATAGTCCACCAGTTCTATGCCCGGAATGTAAACGGCCGACAGAGCCGGCACGCTTCTTTTAGCCCACTTCAGGGTACGGGGGACCTCGGAAGCCGCAGCTGAGTTCCGAGTCCCCCCTTGATGGTCGACATACGCCACCACCGTGACTTTGTCCGACTGGATCCTAATGGAGCGATCCTGCAATCTCTCAGACCACGAGGAGAGGCACAGTCTGATGGCCCGTATTTCCAGAACATTGTTCGGCAAACGGGCTTCATCCGGAGTCCAAGCCCTTGGGCCAACAGGACTCCCCAGACTACACCCCAGCCCTTCAGGCTGGCGTCCGTAGTGAACACCGTCCATTGGACGGGGAGGAACGACTTCCCGGACCGAAGAGCCGGGGACCCAAACCACCATGTCAGAGAGGCCCTGACCAGGTGGCTCACCTGGATCGGAAAATCCAAAGACAATGGGGATTTGTCCCAAGGGAACAAGATCTCCTTCTGCAATGCCCTGGTGTGTGATTGGGCATACAGAACGGCCTCGAAAAGAGGTCACCATGAGTCCCAGGACTCCCATGCAAAAACGGATTGACTTCCATTTTTTGGGACGTCAGCATCCGCACTGCAGGCTGAAGCGTCAGTAGCTTCCCCGGAGGTAGGAATACCTTTGCCTCCAAGGAGTCCAGAATCAGACCGAGATACTTCAAATCTCGAGTCGGGACCCGGACTGACTCCTGAATGTTTAGGAGCCACCCGAAGTCCCTGGAGGGTCTGACTGACGATAGTCACCCTGTCTTCTAATTCTGAGCCATTTCCTGCTCTGAGAAGATCGTCCAATGCCTTGCTGTCTCAGCAAGCTAGAACCGGCACAAGCACCTTGGTGAACACCCTTGGTGCCGAGGCTAGGCCGAAAGGAAGAGCCACAAAGTGATAGTGGACTTCGCCGATCGCAAGCGCAGATCGGAACATGCAAGTAGGCGTCCTTGATGTCCAAGGTCGCCAGAAAATCCCCTTGATCGGAGTGTACTGACCACCGTGCGAATGGATTCCATGCGGAACTTTTGCACTGTCACGGAGGCATTCAGGACCTGGAGGTCCAAGATAGGCCGAACCCCGTCCCTTTTTTGGGATGACAAACGAATTCGAGTAGAATCCCTGAAACCTCTCCTGTGACGGAACCGGCAATCACTCCGGACCTCAAACCTGGATAGGCCCCATAGGGCCGCCCGATGGGCAGGAAGGAGAGGAAGATTCGAGGGAAGAATCTGTCTGGTATTAGGAACGGAACCTATCCTGTAACCTGACGTGATCACCTCGCACACCCACCGGCAGGAGATCCGGGAGGTCCATTGATCCGTGGACCTGCAAAGTCGTCCCCCCTACCCCAGAGTCAGATGGGGGCAAGACTTCACGCGGAGGCGGGCTAGGGAGCCGGCTTGTTCGGCATACGCACCCAGGGGCGCACTTGTCCACCAGCCGTACCGCTGTCAGTCTGGGAGGGCCTCCCCATTGACTGACGAAAAAACCCCCTTTTTGCTGGAAAGGAAGGACCCTGCTTACGGCGGCCTCCTTACCCTTGCTAGCTTGAGGAAGAACAGTGCTTTTACCTCCCGTGACATCCTTGATGATGTCATCCAGGGCAGCACCGAAAAGCCTACCACCTTTAAATGGTAAATCCTTCAGAGGCTTTTTAGAAGCTAGGTCAGCAGACCAGCATTTCAACCAGATCAGACAACGCAATACCACCGTCAAGACAGAGGCCCTGAGTTATAAGGGGCCGCGTCAAACGTGGCGTCGCCACATAAACCCGGCCCTGCACCATCTGTGGGCCGGAGCAATAGTGTCTGGAGGAAGATCATGCTCCTGTACAGTTTGGTGCAAATTTTTTTTGCCCATCCCGTAAGTGTTGGAGACACAAGGGTCGCCGCTACCACAAGCCGTAGGGCGGACCCCAACAAGGCAAACATGGCTCTACTCACCACTTCTGACCTCCTGTGAGTGGGGTCCTTAAATGCAGGAGTCCCCTCCACCGGGAGGAATGGTGGCCTTGTTCAACCGGGCGACTGCAATGTCGACCACTGGGGGAAAAGCCCACGTTTTAAGTAGGGCATCTTCAAGGGGTATCTGATAGACAAACGCCACGGGACCATAAAAGTCTTCTGCGGCTTTTTCCCCAGACCTTATCAATGAGCTGGTCAAAGAAAGGAACATATGGAAAAAAAAACCTCTTTAGAAGGCCTGGCCCTAAGGAAACAGAGGAGACTGTCCACCTGAGGTTCTACATCCGCAGCATTTAGCTTGTGAGTGTCCCTCACTGCATCAATGAGTTCACAAAACAAGCGCCCTGTCATTTACTGACACAGAACTGGAGTCTTCCTTGCCAGGAATGTCCTGTTCAAAACCATCAAATATATTCAGAGCTAGGGTCCTGAGCGGTAGTGGCCATATCTGAATCAGCGCACACCCCCCTTTTCTTTTTTTCTTTTTTTTGTGGGAAAAAAGTTGGGGGAGGGGCTTTTTCGCTCCCTTGCGCTCACACACTGCTTCCTCCTGGTCAGATTAATGATTCCAGGACTGCCGACAACTGGTCCCTAAGGACCGCAGGTGCAGGAGCACTACCAGTTGTCTCTAACAGTGTGAAGAAACAGGTGAACCAGACTCCAATATTGCCACCCTCTGAAACCTTATTCACCATTACAGTGAATAATACAGCCCACCCACAGGCCGTGCTGGGGCTGAGGAGGGGATACCTGGAGTACTCACCACCCCTAGGGACCGCTCGGTGCTGCTGTATGAGTCGCGCTGTAGTGCGGGTGCAGCCTGAGATGAAGAATCTGTGAGGATGTGTGTATTTCGCGCCGTTCAGCAGCGCTGCTAGAGGCCGAAAACTAAACTAAAAGTGCCGTGGCTACAAGAAAATGGCCGCCGGGCACCAGTATAACTGTGTATTAAGCCCCAGCAAAATGGCCGCCAATGGCGCACTTTTTAAAAATAAAACAACGCGCCAATGGCGCACAGAAAAAAAAACACAGCCAGTCCCCCAGAACACTTCCCAAGCAAAATAACAGTCATGGAGCGGCCCCCCCAGGGCAGAGTGACCCCCCCAAGTATCCCCACACAGCACAACAGCACAACAGCGTGCAGAGAGCAGCATAACAGGGGGGAGACAGGGAGAACCCCCCACACACAGAAACACAGCCAGCATGTACTCGCCTTGCAGCAGGAGAGACTACTTATCCGTCCCGCAAGCACCTTGGAGAATACCCCCGGTGCCAATAGAGGGACCCCCTAGCTTGTTTCAGACAGACCTATCATAGAGTCGTACTGCGTAGCTGTCGGCCCGGTCCACCGCGAAAGATACAGTAGGTACTGTTCGATCTTGAGAGGACCGCGGGAGCATGAAAGCAACCCGGCCACCCCTGGAGCCATGGGGTATGTCGTCAACTGAGTCTCACGCACACAAGGCGAGGATCAGCACGCTCGATGGTCGGACAGGGAAGACTACGAGGATACCAGTGTACCCAACCTGTTGCCCAGCCGACAGTTGATTGAAGGTCTCAAAAATAAAATAAAATTCCCAAAGGAATAAAATTTTAAAGTAAAATCTTCCAGGAGACTGGCTCCTGAGAGGGCCATGTCTTCTCCTTCTGCTAGGCAGAAAAAAACTGAGGCCTGCTAGCTGCAGGTGGGAGGGTAATGTCCGGAGGGACCGCCCCCTGGGCGGGGCTGTTCAGCTCTGGTTTGTTCTAGAATGTTCTAACATTTAACATTCTGCCTAGGTCTTCTCCTGCAAGCAGGGACATATACCCATACGTTCAGTGATAAGAACCGCCATGTCGGTCCATGGATGATAAGAGAAACGGTCGTGGGTACGTGGCATAAGAAGCATAAGTCTTTGCTGCAGAGAGTCCCACATGTCCTTGTGGGGGATCTTGTCAAAGTCGGTTGTGGTCCTCAGGTTTGATATACTGGCGACAATAGATCTCCATGCAGATAACCCAAACCCAGGAAGCAATTTGGGTCAGGGTAGCATAAGTAGGGGTCTAGGCAGGCAATAGATAAGCAAACAGCAGAACCCAGAAGACAAGTTGGGGTTATAACCCACAAGAAAAGATCAGAGAACCAATGTACCACAAAGGGCCAAAAGGAAAAAAATTGGTATCTTACAGTTTTTCAGTGATACAAAAATAATTACTGTAATATTTTCTGAGTGATAATATTACAGGCATGCACACATTTGCAGCATTCTCTTTTTTAACTGGCTGTTGCTCAAGGAAGATGCCTAGAAAGAATGGACCCTGTTAGGAAAGGAAGATGTCAGGTCTGTCATGAGACTAGAGTATTGGCGGCTCTCTTTGGTTTCCCACATACTTTTTAATCTGTGCATTAGTTTTCCTCAACGGATGAGGATGAAACAAAATCTAATACAGAATATTGGCAGGTCAACCTTCAAAATACATATTTTACAATGTGGCAGATCAGGTTCAATTAGTTCACAAATGTGGTTTAATAACTTTATTTGATAAGCGAGATCTTCTTAGCCCGAATGATTAAAAATGACAGCAAGCCTAATAAGGCCAAACAGAAGAGTCAAAGTAGCACGCCAGATGTAATGACGGCTGTATTTCAATACTCACTCAGGAAAATGTTGTAGCTGCCTCTGGATTATGAATGAGTGTATAAAACGCAGCGGGACTCTGTGCACACTAGACAAGACGAGGGGGGGAAATAAAAATAGGGCGCAGAACAAATAAATGGATGATGTTTATTCACAGCAGTGAGCCTCACACTAATACAGTAAACATCAAATTCAGGTCACTGTATACCCAGATGCACTCACGACTCAAAGCAGCATTTTTAATATTTCATAGTTCTGTGTTTACCGAGAACAGACACAGCACATCCAGCTCTATATACTACACATCCAGCTCTATACATAGACCAACAAAAGCCAGAAACACATACTGCAGGTTACAAGTTCTTTGCGTTATTATTTTACAATAAGAGTACCAGTGGATTTAGAAGGAAATTTAGAGGATGAACAAGGTGGAGGGTACTCTCCTAGATTCTCTAGTTCCTTCTTGTGTGAACTAAATGGTAACCACAAGGGAAATCCTTACCAAATGCATCAGGCACCTGAACTGTGTAAAAGTGTCCAACAAAGACAAATACTTTGATGTGATGGACTAGACTAGGGTGTTAATTTGTATGTTAATCCCCAAGTCTTATTTAAAATAAAATAAAGGCAGCTCTTGCTGTAATTGTCACCCAATCACCAGTGCTGTCCTCCATAGAAATAATGCTCTGCACCTCTTCTATGCTGATGACACCAATGGTTATTCAGCCTACTTCCACGGTGTCTTAGGCCCCCCCCTGCAATAACGCGCTAAAAATTATTAGCGTTATTACCGCAGTTTTACCACGTTAGTGCTAAAAATAGTGCCAACGCCTATGCGTTTTTACGGTAAAAAGGATTATTTGGTATCCCACAATCCTCCACTCTACTGCGGTCATGTGACCTTCCCACAGCTTCTTGGCATTTTTACCGCGGTACTCATTCATTTCAATGGGGATAGGCGTTTTTACAGCGCCATTTTATGCGCCCCAAAGATGCTCCAAAAAAAGCTGTTTGCAGGATTTTTTCCAACGCACAGCTAGCACAACGCTTCATTGTGAAAGCTCTCAGGGCTTTCACATTAAGAATGCTGGGGCAGGATTATTTCAGGCGTTTTTACAGCGCTATTTTTAGCACTAAAACGCCTGAAAAACGCCTCAGTGTGAAGAGGGCCTAAGAGATCTGTCCTGGACTTAAGCCCTGTACACACGGCCGGTTTTCCCGGCAAGAAAACTGCTGGGAGAGCTTTTTGCCATGAAAACCAGGCGTGTTTATGCTCCCTCGCAGGAATCCCGGCGGGGAAAATAGAGAACCTGCTCTCTATTTTCCCGTCGGAATTCCCAGCGTTTTTTTCCCCGCAGGATTTACTAATACTCTATGGGAAACACTGCGAGGCAGTGCCCATGGAGCATACACACGGCCGGGATTCCCGGCCAAAGCTCCATAGCAGTTTTCCTGCTGGGTTCTCAGCTTTCCCCTCGGTTTTCACAGCGGGCTTTTTACTGCCGTGAAAACAGAGCGTGTGTACAGGGCTTGACAGGAAAATCCTGCAGAGTATGATGCTGAAGCTGGGCTTTAAACAGCGATACCTTGCTAGCTTTGAATACACTCCAAACCCCCCTTTTTTTTTTTTTGCCATTTACCTTTGAAGTGAAACTGTCTACAAGTACCATATTTCCTGGTGTAGAAGGCGACCAGGCGTATAAGATAACCCCCTAATTTCACAGTTTAAGATTTTTTGCCTGTACTCTCCGTATAAGACAACACCCCTTCCCTGGCTTCCAACGCTTCATATTTCTTCCTTCTGGAGCCATATTCTTCTTCCTTCTTGTTGGAGCCATATTCTTCTTCCTTCTTGCTGGAGCCAGAGCCAATCACGGTGTTTAATGAATACAAAGACTGATTGGATTGGCAGAGGCTGCAACATCATAAGCCCGAGCCTCTCAAAGCCAATCCGAGCAGGCTACTGTATGTAGCCTGCTCGGATTGGCAGAGGTTGTTACTCCAATCCGAGCAGGCTCTGTATTCATTTGAATACATCGCTCACCGGGATTGGCCAAGCGGTATATAATGTATGCAGCCGAAGCTACATACAGTATTATCGCACATCCAGCAGGCATCCTAGCAGCTGACCCGGCGTATGAGACGACCCCTGCTTTTTGGACAGTTTTTGAGTGTAAAAGGTCGTCTTATACGCTGGAAAATACGGTACTGGTATGGAGCCTAAAGCCAGCCATAGATGGATCAAGTCTCGGCTTGTTTAGCAGGGACAGGCAAAGATTTGATCCATCTATAGGCAGGCTGTTTGTATCAAAGTCAATCCATAGGTTGACTTGGGTATAACCAACGTCAGATTTTTAGCATGCAATTATTGCCAGCGGCTATAGCCACTAGCAGTAATCACTGTGCTCTCCCCGCAGGGCGGTTCCCTGCGTCCTACGCCCCCTCCGGGAGAACACAATAGCTCAGCGGGAAGGATTCCCCCATCAGCACTGGCAGTGTGGATGATGGAATCGAGTGATTGTCTTGTCTTGTGTTTGTTGCAGGAAAGAAAATTGCATAACCTATGGCCAGCTTTAGGCTCCATTCACACTAATGCATTTTTTGATGCATTTTACAGAAATGCAGGGAATTTTTTTAACATGATTTAATATGGAACATGTTCACATCAATGCATTTTGTGCTTCTGCGTTTTTGGAAAGGGTCAGGGACCTTTTTTCTGCAAAATTCAGCGTTAAGTCATCAGCTGTCAGCGTGCTTCCCCGCTGACAGCAGTATGTAAAAAAAAAAAAAAAAAAAAATTGCTGGCAAAAAAGAAAAAATTGCTGACTCCCCACAAAAATCCATACCAGACCCTTCTCAGAGCATGCAGCCCGGCAGGTCAGGAAAGCGATGGGACGAGCGAGCGCCACATGCCCTCAACATCCATTTATTTGTTCTGCGCCCCCCACCCCAAAGCAACAACCACAAGGCATTTTTTTTTAAAGATTCTGGCGTGGGGGAGGGGCGTTGATTTTTATTTTATTTTTAGCCAACAATTACTTATTTTTTTATATATTCAGCTGACAGCAGGGAAGCTCGCTGACAGCTGATGGCTCATCGGTTGTTAAGGATGCGGCAGCCAGTTTCCCGACCTCCTCCTTAGCAACCAGCTATATACAGTGTAAAAAACAAAACAAAAAGCAAACCATAAATGCAAATCACGGCAAAATCGTGTCCAAAAACGCGGCAAGCAGCGCAAAAATCATTGCTCAAAAGCAACATGCAAAGATGCAAATCAAACCTTACAGAGAAACAAATAGAGCTCAAAGAACCTTTGAGGAATTCGGCCAGCCATACACTGTGAAAAATGTATTTTCTGCAACCATGGGTTTGTACGATTCCCCCCATCAACGCTAACAGGGTAATCAGCAATGGTCTTCTCTGGCGGTGGGACAGGGGCAGGCGGTGGAAGACAGCGATTATTGCTAGTGGCTAAAGCAGCTGCTAGCGATAATCCTAAGAGAATCTGGCAGGCTGGTTGTACCAAAGTTGATCGCTCAACTTGGTACATTCAGCCTGCCCATTAGTGTTTCAAATCTTGGCCGGTTCCTGTTGAACCAGACAGGATTTGAACCGTGTATGGCAGATGTTCAGATTACAGCTACCCGTTAGATTGTGTAATGGAAGTGTCGTTCCGATCCAAAAAATACTTAATGCGCATGCACTATGCGTTCCAAGGTGCTATGCGTTCCCAACACTTCATGATCTGACGGGTAGCGGTAATCTGATAGAGACCCTATGTGGATTTCTTACTACAACCAGCTACGTCTTGAATTTCAGTGTAATTTTAGCGATAAAGTGAGGGTATATTGATATCTGTGATGCTGTTTGGGTGTTTAGTTTTGAAAGTCTAAAGCCATTGGCTCGCACTGCTGTCAATCATATCCAATGACGCGGCGGGGGGGCGGGGCCGAGTGTATCACGGGAGCGTGCCCGCAAGAACTTTCCACCATGCGAGGGAGCTTGCATGAAGGTGGATAGTTCTTGCAGGGGGAGCCAAGACAGCCACCGAGGGACCGCAGAAGACCAGGTTCGGTGCCACTCTGTGCAAAACGAGCTGCACAGTGGAGGCAAGTATAACATGTTTATTAAAAAAAAATTCTCTTTAGGTGCTCATTTAAAGCTGGATGAAGAACAGCCAAACTCTGCTACTAAGGTGAGGTAGTGGAATACAGGTATACAGGTTTTATATCACAGGTCATACACCATGGCAAGACTGAGCACAGCAACAAGACACAATGTAGTTATACTGCATCAGCAAGGCCTCTTCCAGGCAAAGATTTCAAAGTGTGCTATTAAAGCTCTTTTGAAAAAGCACAAATAAATGGGCAACGTTGGAGGACTGCAGACGCAGCGGTCAGCCAAGGAAGCAGCAAATGAAAGACAATTCCCTTCAACGTCAGAAGATGTCCAGCATTGTCATCAGCATAAAACGGGCAGAAACCAGTGTGTTTTTTTCCCAAAAAATTGCGTTTGAAAGACCGCTGTGCAAATACAGTGTGACACTAAATATTGCAACAGCCGCTAGTGTGTGTGTGTGTGTGTGTGTGTGTGTGTGTGTGTGTGTGTGTGTGTGTGTGTGTGTATATATATATATATATATATATATATTTTGTTTTTTGTTTGGGAGGTTCTATGTAATTTTCTAGCAATAAACAGTTTTTACCGTATTTTTCGGACCATAAGACGCACTTTTTCCCACCCCAAAAATATGGGGGAAAACATCTCTGCGTCTTATGGAACGAATGTACATCAGGCACCACTCCCCACCACTGCCGGCAACGCCCCCCGCTCAGTACTGTGTTTTGGCCAAAAAAGCCGCCCTCCCTGCACAAGAAAAAACAGAGCCCCCCCACCCGTCTTCCCACAGCCGCCTCCTGCACAAATGCAGCCCCCAGCGGCCGGCTTGATGTAGCGGCACTTGAAGGGGCAGACTGACCGGCATCGACAGAACACATGTGCTGTTCCACATTTCACAAACAGTGATTGCTGTGAGCTTAGCTTAGCGATGGGCGTTGAGTGCCCTGTGATTGGCCGAATGGGGTCATTTGTGGGCGGCCGACATGGGCGTCTGCGATTGGCCCCGGCGGAGCTTGTCACATGTGGAGGCGGGGCTGGTCTGTGAGTGACTGTGGTGTTCCGTCAGATATGGCGACCGGAACAGCTGCATGTGTGAGTCCCGCCTCTCTGCCTGGCATGCGCTGTGTGTCTCCTGAGGTCTCCCGAGGTCTCCCTCTGATCACTCTGTCAACTCCCCTCCCCCTCTGTCAGTCAGCCACCCCTCTCTATCAGCTCACCCATATGAGCACCCCCCCTCCTTTTGTCAGTCAGCATACCTCTATCTATCAGCCCACCCCTCTGTCAGCCACAGCAGTGTGCATCCTGCCAGCCACCCACTCACTGACTCACAGTAGGGAGCCAGGCCAGCCACCCACAGCAGAGTGTCCCATGCCAGCCAGCCACCCACAGCAGGGTGCCAGCCAGCCACCCACAGAGGACGCGGGAGCCAGCCACAGTACCCATAGTTAAAAAGGTAAGAGGAGCGCTACACAGTGCCAATTTTATTTCTACTTTGTGAGAGGTTGGGGCAGGGGTGAGAGTCATGGTACAAGGAGGGGGTCCCGTGAGGACCGGAGTGAATGAAGGTGTTCACTGTACACTTTGTTAGGAAGAGCCCCCCCCCCCAGGACCCATTATTCTCCCTTTCAGTCTCTAATGGGGCCTGGATGAGACTCTAACGGACTCTCTAATGGACACTGAAAGGGCCTTTGTTAGAGAGACCCCCCCCCCCCCCCAGGTCCGATTAGACTCCTTTGAAGTCTCTAATGGGTCCTGGAGGAGGGTCTCTCTAACAAACAGAGACTTTCTAATGAACACTGTTAGAGAGAGCCCCCCTCCAGGTCCCATTAGACTCTGTTGTAGTCTGCACTGATGGGGCTGCACAGGCAGGGCGGGTCTTAAACAGGAGGGGGTGTGGCCTTGACAGGAAGGGATGGGTCATATTTAAATTAGGGGGTGAACGAGTTTAGTCAGGCCTAGGGCAGCACAAAACCTAAATACACCACTGCCCCCGCTGCCGTTGCCACATTAGTACCGGAAGAGAGCAGAGGAAAGACATCCCACATCTCCTGACATGTCCTGACACTTGCTGAGAAGACAGAGCAGCCAGAGCGATGGCACAGGTCTTGGCTGCAATAATGGCACAGGTCAGGCTGCAATAATGGCACAGGTCAGGCTGCAATAATGGCACAGGTCAGGCTGCAATAATGGCACAGGTCAGGCTGCATTATTGGCACAGGTCAGGCTGCATTATTGGCACAGGTCAGGCTGCATTATTGGCACAGGTCAGGCTGCATTATTGGCACAGGTCAGGCTGCATTATTGGCACAGGTCAGGCTGCATTATTGGCACAGGTCAGGCTGCATTATTGGCACAGGTCAGGCTGCATTTCATGGGCACTGGTAAATATTTTAGTACACCATTTAGTTAAGAATAATATTTTTTTTTCTTGTTTTCCTCCTCTAAAACCTAGGTGCGTCTTATGGTCAGGTGCGTCTTATAGAGCGAAAAATATGGTAACTTGTAAGCAACAAATGTCAGAAAAAGGCTTAGTCTTTAAAGCTGAGGTACGCCCAAAAAAAATTATAATTAAAAGCCAGCAGCTAGATATACTTCAGCTGCTGGCTTTTAATAATAGGACACTTACCTGTCCTGGGAGTCCAGCAATGTCGGCATCGCAGCTGATGTTTCCATCAGCTGTCGCCATTGCGGGTAAGGGAACCTGGCAGTGTAGCCTTATGGCTTCACGCCGAGAACCTTACTGCGCATGCATGAGGCCCCGCATCTCTCTCCTACTTGCCCGGTGACAGGGGAAGGAGAAGGAGGAGGAGGAGGGAGCCCCGCGGTGATGTCATGGGCTGCGGTGCGGACACCCAGAAGTTGGAACAGGATACCTGTCAAAGACAGGTATCCCCCCCCCCCCCATTGTAGCACTGGAGGGGGAGAGCAGACAAATGAGCGGAAGTTGCACTTTCTCCTTTGATCTAAAAGGACTAAGTGTTACAATGTTTCTGTTTATCTCTGTCTAAGCAATGTTCTCCTTCCCCTGTCAGGCTGCCTGTTTTTTAAGACAGCTGTCAGCTATGAGCAGAGAACTCTGCATAGAATCGGGAAAATGCTTTGTTAAGATCACTAGGGGGAAAGAATCACGATCCGATTCTTTAACGATTAATCGTGCAGCTCTAATCACTTGTAATAGGAATAGGGCATGACAGGTTCTCTTTATGGAGAGATGTGGGGTCAATAAGCGCCGACAGGAAAATATAGTGAGGTGGGCGGGAGTACAGGCTCTGTTGGGAATATGTCACTGTGATCCACTGGGCCAAACAGCAACGGAGTGATCTGTCAGCCGGCCCAGCCGTGTACAGCGAGAGTCACTGCCTAGTACTACACCAACATTAGTGCAAATCACTCCACCAAATATGGACTGACTTTTACCTATTGTGAACATGCACTATATTGTCAAAAGTATTGTGACACCTGCCTTTACACATGAACTTTAATGGCATCCCAGTCTTAGTCCGTAGGGATCAATATTGAGTTGGCCCACCCTTTGCAGCTATAACAGCTCCAACTCTTCTGGGAAAGCTGTCCACAGGGTTTAGGAGTGTGTCTATGGGAATGTTAGACCATTCTTCCAGAAGCATATTTGTGAGGTCAGGCACTAATGTGGATGAGAAGGCCTGGCTCACAGTCTCCGCTGCAATCGGGTTGAGGTCAGGACTCTGTGCGGGCCAGTCAAGTTCCTCCACCCCAAACTCGCTCATCCATGTTTTGAGATGGAGGGACAGGACAGCATGATAATGGAAAAGGAAAAAAGGAGGATAGATCCAGTACAGACACTCAAACTGTTCTTTGTAAAAAGCAACAGTAGCCACTGCAAGAGGAACAATACATTTTCAGGGAACACATTTTACATAACAGTCTGTATAAGAGTTCAGCAAGAAACAACAGATACTTACAAGAAGCTGTTTAAGCCCCAGGAAGGTCTGCTCTACCGAGTTGGCGGTGAGAACCTGTCTTTTCAAGGCCGCTTGCTCACCAAGAAAACGCAACATGAGATCCCGTACTGCATCTCCCTGAAAAATACAGAAAGTAATATAAACCTTATGCAAGCCTTGTGTTAGCTACAACCAGTGTTATTTCATTTTATACCCATAGAATAGACTAAAGCAGTACTGCTTCCCAATACAGCATCATTTGTCTCTTAAAACTGATCATACACACATTAGAGGTAAATTTACTGAAACTGGCGCAGACCAAAACTGGAGCAACTGTGCATATTATCCAATCAGCTTATATCTTCAACTTGTTCAGTAAGGTTCCTTACCCGGCGGACTCCACTTTGCTCAGCGGAGGGAATCGATCCACTGATCCCTGCTGAGCAGGCAGATGACAGGTCAGTCACTGTGCTGAGATGGACCCGTCAGATCCCCGCTCTCCTCTACAGTCGTCCTCCAGACGGATGGAAAATAGGTTCACCATCCGTCTGAATTTCAGGGACATGATCGGATAGCAGGGGGTGCCAGCGGACATGTCACCGCTGACATCCTCCATTCCATAGGAGTGAATGGAGGTTCCGATTAGGTCCACCTGAAAAACTGACAGGCGGACTTGATTGAAAAGCCTGTGTGAAAGGGGCCTTAAGCTTTCAAAATGAAGGATAGAAGCTGATTGGTTGGTTGTCACACACAACTGCTCCTGATCACGACAGCTGTGATGGGGGGGGGGGGGGGAAGGAGATCAGGAGGAGGAGGAGGATTTCTACTAAAGGAGAAGAAAGCAGCACAAAAAACACATGGCATCAACCGTAATTTATTTCATTTATTACAGGTACTTACATAGCGCTGTCAATTTACATTAAGATCAGTCCCAGCCCTCAAGGAGCTTACAATCTAAGGTCCCTAACTAACATTCTAGGGCCAATGTAGACAGGAGCCATTTACTACCCTACCAGCATGTCATTGGAGTGTGGGAGGAAACTTGAGTACCCAGAGGAAACCCACGCAGGGAGTAAGAACATGCAAACTCCAGGGAGTGTCATGGTTGGGATTCAGAATGGACAACCCTAGTGCTGTTAGGAAGGGCTAACCACTTAAAGCGGAGGTTCACCCAAACGTACAACTTTATTTTAAAACCATCATTGTCCAACGCACATACTGAAATGGCAAACCTTTTTTTAGAAAAAAAAAATGAATTACCGTATTTCTGCTGTCCAATATGTGACTCCCTGTATTCCTCTCCCGCGGGAGTAGGCGTAGCTGAATTTTTCCCCGGCGCCGCAATGATTTCTGGGAGTGACGTGCTACCCAAAATATGTGGAGCGCCGTGCATTGAAATCGAGAGATTTCACACATGAAGTGACGTGCGACGTCGGTCACGTGACGAGGGGCGGCTCTAATGGCGCCATTTTATAAACTGGCATGCAGGCATTCTCCTCAATCATGTAGGTGCTTGTGGGCTTCTAATGCCCATAAGAAAAATGAGAATGTCGCTCGGATGTTTTTATAAGTTATCCTTGTGTCGGATAACGGAATGCTGGCGTTATGGACATTAAGAACAGTAAGTAAGCAATAATAATGTTTATATTAATTCAATGGGCAAAAAAAAAAAAACGAAACGCAGCGGAACCTCCGCTTTAACCACTGTGCTGAACCATGTCCCTTGTGTTCATTTTTTGAATAAGCTTAAGCTTCAACAGCTTACACAGTTATTAAAAGGGGTTGTAAAGGTTTGTGTTTTATTTTCTAAATAGGTTCCTTTAAGCTAGTGCATTGTTGGTTCACTTACCTTTTCCTTTGATTTCCCTTCTAAATGTTTTTTTTGTCTGAATTTCTCACTTCCTGTTTCTCCTCAGTAAACTTCACACCATCATCCAAGCGGTGTTTAGTCAGCCAGAACAGCTTACTGAGGAGGAACAGGAAGTGAGAAATTCAGACAAAGTAAACAAAGAAAAAAAACATTTAGACGGTAAATCAAAAGGAAAAGGTAAGTGAACCAACAATGCACTAGCTTAAAGGAACCTATTTAGAAAATAAAAAAAACATACCTTTAATTAAAATCATTAAATGTATTTAAAAAATGTAGCTAAAAAAAGGCAAAAACTTTTTTTTTTTATATATATATATATATAAATTTGAAAAGAGTGGTGAGGTGTTAGAAACATCGTCAGGTCTGTATTGCTTTTTGTGTCCCTGGTAGGGAGATTTTCTTTAATTGTTCTGATCACAAATGTAATTGGGAATGAAAGTGAGAGCAAATCACCAAAATTGACACCAGGACAGGAATAGAAGGGGAATCGTCAAGGGGAGACACTTGTTTATGTGACAACTACGTAGTGATTTCCGTCACATTGGAAAGGCATCCTCGTATTTCCAGTTTACAGAAGGGAAATCTTCCTAATGAGACAGACTGAGAAAAAAAAAAAAAAAAAGTTTGGGCTTTAGATATACGTTAGAGTGTAACTCTTGTAGAAACCTGAAAACCATTGAGGCACAAAACGCCTCCGGTTATAAAAGAGTGAAGCATCATACACTTGTGTATATTAGTCCACAAACCTCTTTGTGTTCTCATCTGCCTGCATACCTGACATGGTCCCTGCATTAGCAGGTGAAAAGCTGAAGGGTGCTTTAAAGACTTCACAAAAGCTGCTCCAAGCTTGTCAAATGCTTGCTGAAGTCGATACTTTCCAGACTCCGTTATACACACTAATGCCCATGTGTTTAATGGTTAAAGTGCATCTAAACCCAATCCTTAGATATGTTGGGCTTATTTGTTTTCTTAAAAGGAGAACAGATCTAAAACCAAGCACAAAAATGTAATATCTTTCCATTTACCAGTCCTTAAGGAGGAGCTCGAGGCTCCTTCAGAAAAAAAATGAAAAGTCAGCAGCTACAAATACTCTAGCTGCTGACTTTTAATATTAGGACACTTACCTGTCCAAGAATCCAGAGGTGTCCTCACCCAAACTGATTTTGCCATCGGGTGCTGCCACCGCCATCTTGACTAAGGGAAGCAGGCAGTGAAGCCTTGTGATTTCACAGCCAGATTCCTACTGTGCATGCTGCACTTTGCCAATGGGGCGGCTGCGGGGGAAAGGGGGCAAACTAAGCTGGAAGTGGGAGTGGGTTCCTATCAAAACCAGGTACCCGCTCCCCCCTTCCCCCCAAAAAGGTGCCAAATGTGGCAGCGGAGGGGGGAGGAGGCAGACAAGTGCTACTTCCCCTTTTGGGTGGTGCTCAGATATAACTGTGTTGACTTTAGTTGACAATATAAAAAAAAACAAAAAAAAAACAATCAAGGAGCATATTCTGTAGCAACAGAAAATTCCTGTTTATCTGGATAAAGTCCAGTGTCCTTGTCACTTCCTGTGCCCTGAACAGAAATTTCTGTGAGCTACATAAGCCCTCCTCCCCACG
Organism: Rana muscosa; assembly: GCA_029206835.1. NCBI lineage: Eukaryota > Metazoa > Chordata > Amphibia > Anura > Ranidae > Rana > Rana muscosa. Next base: position 426,113,474 of record CM055121.1, read on the forward strand.
TAATAGAAATGAGAGGAGATGTTCAAATAAGTAAAGCAGTCTAGGGGGATGTTTACTCACTATACCTATGGAGGAAAGGAGCTGTCGTCCTCGTTTGAACACCTCCCCTTATTTGCATTATCTAGAAAAAGTTATGTGGGTCACAGAAGTTACTTCCTTCCAAGTTCCCAACTATGTTACTGGCAGGATCACCAGGTGAAAATAAAGAAAAAAAATAAACCTTCAAGTGCATCTAAACTAAATAGTAGAAATGTAAAGCCTAATGCACACTGCTGCGCCTAAACTCATGTTTAGAAGCTTTTGGCATTTTTTTTGCCAACACCCCTAAACTTAAAGTGGTTGTACAGTCAATTTTGGTACTTTTACCTACAGGTAAGTCTATAATAAAGGCTTACCTGTAGGTAAAAAAAATATCTCCTAAACCTACGGTTTAGGAGATATTCCCCTCGCAATGAGCCGCTGACTGCTGCGGCGCATGCGCACAGGGGATTCTCGGCTGAAGGCCCGGCAGACGCCAGACCTCGCCGGAAAGAAGTCTCCCGTGCGCATGCGCGGGAGTGACGACATCGCGGCTCCAGCCACTCACAGCGCTGGAGCCGCGATACCCGGAAGACACGCCGAGGCAACATGTCATCTCCCTCGAGGTGGACCAGGTGAGTTACTGATGCCTCATTCTAAGGTAAGTATTTCATAATGAGCTAGTATGCGGTGCATACTAGCTCATTTGACCTTTTCCCTTACAGGTGACTAAAAATAAAAATCGTGTGTGGGACTATACAACCGCTTTAACTCAATAAAAACACTTTGCAGATAGATGTGGTGGCATCAGTGGCAGAACTACCAGGGTCGCAATTGCGACCGGGCCCTGGCGTTCTGCTACTGTGGAGGGGCCCAGAGCTGGCGTCAGCACAAGGCACTCTCTGCTGAACCCTGAAGCTCCTGTTACTTTCTAGCATGGGCACCTGGTTCACCTGCCCCCATCTCTTAGGGGGGCAGGGTCTCCCACTGGCGATTGCCCCCTCCGTGGCAGCCGGCATATCTCACCGCCGACTGCTGCACACAGAGCACACTGAAGCCAGCTCCTCCTCTTCGGTTCTGAGGTTCTCCTGTACACAGACAGGAGGAGGAGGGACATTGCATTGCAATGGCCACGCTGATGATCTGAGGTCTGTATGGAAGTACATATACAGGGGGGGGGGGGGGTGCCATGGTTATGTCAGGGCAGCTGATCGGCAAATCAGCTGTTGTGCAGGCACATGCGCAGTACATCCCGGGCACTTCTCGACAGAACACCGGGATCATTGAGAAGTTGTCGGCAGCTGCAGCTGTCAAAAAAGCAGCCTGAATCAGTGTTTATAAACAACACTCCTCCAGATGCAAGTATAGACAGATACAAAGTAACAATGTTACTTTTGTATCATTTTATTCATTCATCTGCAGATGATTTCAGTTAAAGTGGTTCTAAAGCAGGGGTAGGCAATCATTCGAGCATAGTGTGCCAAAGAATGTGAGAGTGCCAGCAACATTAAAGTAAATGCTACAGTATAATAAACTTGAATAAGAAATTAATATTGAGCTTTCAAAGATCAATGGAAAGTGGTAACGTAAATGGCAACCTCAGATCACCCCAATTCCTATACCTTCATTCACATCTCAGGTCAGCCCCAGTTTTTGCACCTTCACACCACAGATAAATCCAATTACTGAACCATTAACCTCAAAACAGCCCAATTCCTGCACCATCAGACCTCTGATCAGCCCAGTTCCTGCCTCTTCCCACCTCATATCACCTCAACTCCTGCACCTTCACACCACAGATCACCCCAATTACTATACCTTCATACCCAAGATCAGCCCCAGTTTCTGCACCTTCATACCTCAGATCACCCCAATTCTTGCACCATCAGACCTCTCATCAGTCAAATTCCTGCATCTTCACACATCAGATTATCTCAAATCTTCCACCTTCACACCTCACATAAACCAAATTTCTGCACTTCCAAATTTTAAATAAGCCCAATGCATGCACCTTTACAGTAGACACCTGATCAGCCCCAGTTTCCGAGCTTTCCGACCCCCAGATCAGCACCATTTCCTGCACCTCCACACCTCAGATCACCCCAATTCCTGCACCATTAGACCTCTGATCAGCCCAATTTCTGCACCTTCATACTTCAGATCACTCCATTTCCTGCATCTTCACACCTCAGATCACCCCAATTCCTGAACCTTCAATAACTACTACTTTTAGAAAACACTTACATCAAGGTTCCATAAGTCCCCCCTCATTCTTCTTACGTCAGAGTCCCTTGAGTCCTCCCTGTTACATTAGGATCCCCAGAGTCCCCTTACATCAGGGTCACCAAAGCTCCCCCATTACATTAGAGTCCCAAGAGCCCCCCATTAAATCAGTGTACCCATAGACCCCCTCATGCTATCAGGGTCCCCAGATTCCCTCCCTCACTTTACATCAGGGTCCCCAGAGTCTCTCTTTACATAAGGGTCCCCATAATCTCTCTGTATAACATCAGGGTCCCCATAGACTCTGCATATTACATCCGGGTCCCCAGCTAAAACACTCCATCATACTTAGACCATAACCACCACCCCCCCACCCCCACCATTAATCTCACACTCCCCAAACCATAACTCTACCAAGCATATCCTACCTTCTATCCAACTCAGCTGTACCTCAAATGCCCAATACTCTACCACCCATAATAACCACATAATCCTGAACATGTCCAAACCACCCATGCATGAGTGTTCACACATGCATTCTCACATAAAAACCCACACCCAATCACCAATACAAAAACATGCACAGAGATATAACTCCATCCGTGACAAATCACACATCCACACCAACACATTTGCACGCATACACACACTACAACCACATATATAAAACACACGACACATGCAATGCCACACACATTTCCTGCACACACATACCCACACAACCGCACATACATACACAGACCGCAACATATTACTCCACACATTAGCCACCAAATTTGCAAAGTCATAACACCCCATTCATGAAACAATACACTGCCAACCGACCCTGTCCCCCTGCATTCATAGCCTCTTAGTCCCATAACCCCAGCCAACAGTCATCAAGAAAAGACCAAACCCCATGGACCCAGAATTTTCCAGAGGAAAAGCAAAACAAAAAAGCAAAGCCAGCAAGTACCTAGTAGAAAAAAGGTACACAGAATGAATACTTAGACATAGCAGCTACTGAGGAGGGCAGTCCCCCCCCTCCTTCAAAGTGTGTCCCAGACGCTGCCAAGCAACACAGGACAACCACCACTGCCTCCCCATTGCAGCAGAACACGGGCGCCCGGGAACTGGCATGTGACGTCATGCACAGCGCAAGGGCACAGCTACCGAGCACACACGCTTCCATCCCGGGACCCAGACACAGCCAACGTCCACTCCCACTGATGTAATTCCAGCCGAGTAGCTGCTTAGCCACATCGGTTGTTATTACAAGAAAGCTGACCGTCCGCTCTAAAGAACGGTACCTGGGTGATGTCTGCAGCTGCAAGCATCACCCCGGTACAACCCCTTGAAGCACTATCTGTAATATCGGTACGTTTCTGACCGATACTTGGAAAAATTTGAATATCAGCCCCTGATAATCGGCTACGCTGGTAATCAGTCGACCCCTATATCCATCCATCTATGCATGTTGGCCCAAGCTGGACCAATGTAACTATGTATAAAACATTCACACCTGGAATTCCTCTTTAAAGTAAAACTTCACATTAAAATAAATAGGTCATACTTGGTTGCTCTGTGCAATTGTTTTGCACAGAGCAGCCCTGATCCTTCTCTTCTTGGGTTTCCTGCCGGCACACCAGGCTCCTCCTCTTCTTGGTGTGCCCCCACAATAAGCCACATGCTGTGGGGGCACACCTGTGGGCTAGCTCCCGAGCTGCACTGCTCACAGGATTTGACTGACAGCAGCCTGAGGCTGAGAGAAGACTGCAGCTGGGCACAGAGCTGGATCGCTGACAAGCTCAGGTACCTTATATACTCGAGTATAAGCCGAGTTTTTCAGCACATTTTTTTGTGCTGAAAATGCCCCCCTCGTCTTATACTCGAGTCTCCTTTTTGCGCCTGATCTCCTGGACTTTAGGGACCGGGTACCGGCCGGCCGTAGGTCCCCTGGACCCCAAACTTGGCACACATGTAGCCTCACTATTCCTTTGCAAGTGTGCAAAGGTTGTTGTCCGGGGGACCTACGGCCGAGGAGCACCGATTTTTCAAAGCCGGGCACCCCTTCCATAGACTCCCATGTTAAATGGTAATTTCTCCTGTGATTTTGGGGACCCGGTACCGGCCGGTCGTAGGTCCCCTGGACCCGAAACTTGGCACACATGTAGCCCCATTTCTCCTCTACAAGTGTGCAAAGTTTTTTGTCTGGGGGACCTACAGCCGGAAAGCACAGATTTTTCAAAGCCGGGCACCCTTTCCTTAGACTCCCATGTTAAATGTCAGTCATGGGCACAGTGAGGCATGGGCACAGTGAGGCATACAGATGGACACCCTAGGCTTATACTCGAGTCAATAAGTTTCCCCATTTTTTTGTGGTAAAATTAGGTGCCTTGGCTTATACTTGAGTATATACGGTAAGTGTTTAAGAGGGGGGGGGGGCTGGACAATTAGTGCAGTGTTTACCTTAATGCAGGGAAAACATTAAAGGTAGCACCAAGGCTTTAGAAGCACTTTAAAGGGGTGTTCCAGCCGAAATGACACTTTTTAAATAAAAATACCCCTATAATACACAAGCTTAATGTATTCTAGTAAAGTTAGTCTGTAAACTGAGGTCCGTTTTGTTAGGTTATTACAGCATTTAGAACATTTATAAACTAGAAATAGGCTGTGGCCATCTTAAGTGTGGGCATCTGAAGCCAGACTGCATGTCTTCCTGGATTTCAGACTTGCATATCTCGCACATGCTCAGTGCTGCACAAGCAGTGTAATAAGTTTCAAGTCAGGTTTCCATAGCAACGGCAGTGTCAGCAGAAGTTGTCCTTATCTATGCAAACCTCTCCTCCCCTCCCCCCTCCAGGAACCAGTAAATATACTGCATGTAGAAGAAATATATATATATCTTTTGTTATATATTTATCTTGTTCTGTGTGTCTGCACATCCCATCCGCAGACTATCGCTCTGCCCCTCCACATGTCACCTCTGCACCCTTATCTACAGCTCAGCTTAATCCATATCTCCCCCCACAGCTCTCACTGTGCCCAATCTAAATACACCCCCCCAGCTCTGACCACTGCAGAACAACCTCAGTGTCTCAACAGCTGTCTCAGGTTTCGTTCTGGCTGAAAAAAAGCCCTGCTTATATTATTACTGTATGCAGGGAGAGAGAGAGAGGCTTTCAGAAGTTATATTATAAGACTGAGCATGCTGGAAGCTGGTGTTTTGTGTCACACTGTCTTGTATTATAACTGTGTGCATCGAGAGAGAGAGGAGGAGCTTTCAGAAGTCATCAGCTATGTGTGGGTGGGCGGGACAAAGCAGCTATCGCACACCAGCCAATTATTTGGCTTCTTTAGAAAAGGGGCGGAGCCGCATACACGTAGCAGCCCGCCCTGACCCCATCCTATTGGCTGGTGTGCGATAGCTGCTCTGTCCCGCCCACCCACACATCTCTGATGACTTCTGAAACCTCCTCTCTCTCTCTGCACACAGTTATAATATAAGACAGTGTCACACAAAACATGCGAGATTTCGGTAGGAGGTGATTCACAAGGAGTCATGGGATACATAAGGCTGATATCCCAGGAACCCTTGCGAATTGCCTTGTGACATAATAGCCTAGGCTATTAAGACCAGGAAGTTAGGCTGAAAAACGGAAAAAAAGGTATTTACAATCCAAAAAAAATAATAATATTGCCCATTGTGAAAACTATGTGCTAAGGGCATGCAGCACAGACAAACATAAAAAAATGGGTGGAACTCCACTTTAAGGCAAACATAGCCTACAACAATTAACTTTTTTGCTTGGTCCCTTTTGGTATGTGAAACATGCCACTGAAAGTGTTAGGTTATTTTTGTTTTAGAAGTTAAAAAATTCCTGTTGATCGTGTTGAAATCTTGTGAGCTGATAACTTCCTGGGTTCTCTGCCTGTGTTGACTGATAAATTGTATTGTCCTGATGTTTACCATTACCTTTTGTACCACCACCCCCTCCCTTCAGAACGTAAGCTCTACAAGCAGGGCCCTCCTGTACCTTTTGTATTGAACTGTACTGTAATTCTGTTGTCCCCCCTATACATTGTAAAGCGCTGCGTAAACTGTTGGCGCTATATAAATCGTGTATAATAATAATAATATTATTTTTATTAATATTTTCAGATCCATGCCTCCCTATATTATGGTCAATAGGAGAGGGGTAGGGTTCCATAGTCCTATCCAGTTTCTAGTGTCCTGATACAGAACAGCGAGTGTTGTCATGCTACAACAGGCAGTGTGTTACTGGAAAAATCAGCAAATGAATATAAAGTAAAAAAATATATATACTTTTCTTTATTTTAGCTTCAGATACACTTATAGAACAATAACACCAAGAGCTTCCAAACACTGGAAACACTTTTTTGCAAACCGGTTATATACAAATACCTATTATTGTCTTTTCACTGTAGAAAAAGGGAACACGTCTTTTACGATGTGCGATTCACATGTAATCACTTACCTGAATATTATCAAACTTTAAACCAGGCATAGTAAGCTTCTCCTTCTCAATAAAGACTGGGTTGTACTGCTGTGTGGCTACAGAGATAAGGATGTTTCTCGTTTCCTCAGATGACAACCAAGCATCGTTTCTCCTGTCCATCTCGCTCATGTTTAGGGCAGTGGCAAATGGGTCATCAATTCCAGCAAACACACTCTGGATCTGTGAGAAGGGTTTTGGGGACTGTGGTATTTCCACAGATGCGGGTGAACCACTTGAGTCTAAAGTGTTATTACCCAAGAAAAAACTAACGGCAGGAGGGTTCTGAGAATTGACTGCATCTGGAGTTATAGGTGCTGGGTTTCTTTCAGCAACAGAAGGTGCTGCATTTGGATTACTGACTGAGATAAAGGTTGAAGAGGTGGTAAAGGAATCAAAGAAGTCTGAAGCAGTAGAATTAGGTCCTACATTATCAGAGAAAAAGTTGCTTAAGCTTGGACTTGGCTGGACAACTTGTGTTTGAGTCTTTATGGTGCTCCTAAATTCTGCTCCAAAACTTGGCGACTTGACCATTTGAGGTTCAAAGCCATGGTGGACTAAAAAGGGTTGTTGTGTATTAGCCTGGCTAAAGATGGTACAGACCGGGATGGTTTCCTCAGCAGGAGAAGATTTAATGACTGGAATTACAAATTCTTCTTTGTGCTCAATTTCTGGTGTCTGTAAATTGGCAACGATCCCCTCATTCGTTTCAACCAGCTGATCCTGAAGCTGGGCAGATGGGTCGCTCACAGGCAACTTGTCTGAAGCAGAGTTTTCAGGACTAACATCTAACTCAGAGCTATTCTTACTATTTACACTTTGACTGTATTCCTTATCCGTGTCTTGCCCCATTCCCATGGTGTCACTACTTTCAATTTCATCCTCAATGTCCTGAAGGCAGCCAAGATCTCCAGCATCATCTTCACTGATGTTCGGGGAGTCAGAGATGAGCACACTTTCCATCATCTGCTCATTAAGTTTGTCCAGCAAGTTTCCAGAATCTTCAGACAGGGTGACATTTTCTTCAGATTCAAAGGTGTCAGCATCAAGATCAATGGTCTCCTCATGAAGAAGGATCTCCTCTTGTACTTGTGCACTTTTTTCTGGAGGTAGTCCTACAAAGTCAGCTTCAGCCATGCTGTTGAGAGATTCTTTCAGGTCATTTTCTAGGCAGTTATCTGGGTTCTCCATTGTTCCTAAAAAACAAGGGAAAAATGAATAAATACTGCCATGTTGTTATTTGGCTGGCTAAGGTGTCCGTTTAATAAACCGTGATAAGCCGAGATCATGATGATCACTGCTTATCTCAGAGCACTGCCGGTTTAATAAGCTGAGATAAGGAGCAGAGAACATGTTCTCTGCTTCTCATCACAGCACATGACCGTTTTGTCACAAACGGCCAGTTTAATAAAGTGTGATCTGAAGATCTCACAGCCTTTCCACTGAAATATCTCCCTTCCAGATTCACCAACTCAGAGGTGGAGAATCTGGGAGAGAAGCTGGTGTGATTAGAGGAAGAAGGCTTATTTCTTCCTAATATCAGCACCAGTGGGTTAAAAATTAATATTAACAATATATATATATATTTACATGTTCTTTTAAACTTTTTGAACTTGGCTGCACCGTAATCTCACAATATCTCACGAGATTACAGGCAGCCCACCCACTTTTACACAGATCTCGGACGTTTTCAGAGAAAACACTTCTCCTCTGTTCTCCCTCTGAGAACTGAAGTTCTCAGTTTAATAAACCGGCTGCAGAGGAGATAATTTTCCTCTGAGAACTGAGCTGAGAAAAAAACTTCTCAGTTTACGAAAACGGACACCTAAGTGTCAAATAATAATTATCAGAGATCCATTACATTACTTAAAGTCAAATTCAAGGCTAGAAATAAAGCATAAAACTGCCCCAAAACCACCTTCTAACTCCTATGCTAACCACCCTGAAAAAGGGAAGATGCTTATATTTACTTATTCTCAAAGCTCCGCTCCAGTCACATTGTCTCCCCAGCAGCCAGCTTCAGGGAAGAGCATGGAAAATGGATGCTGGGAGCCAATCACGTGATTGAATCAGAGAGCCTTGAGAATCGTTAAGTATATACACATTCCTTCTAGAAGGCAGTTAGTATAGAGTTGTCATTTGCTAAGAGGGGTTCAAGAAGCTTTGGGCTCGGGGGGGGGGGTATAGCAAGCAAAAGATTTTTATTTTTACCTTCATGCAGGTAATACATTAAAGTGATATTAAGGGTTCGATTTCATTTTATTAAAAACAACAAACATGTCATACTTACCTCCACTGTGCAGCTCGTTTTGCACAGAGTGGCCCCGAACGGCGTTTTCTGGGGTCCCACGGCGGCTCTCTCAGCTCCTCCCCACCTCAGATGACCCTCTCTAGGAAGCGCTCTCCCAACCTTGCGGGGGCGCTCCCGAGTCCTGCAATCGGCATCCATAGCCACCGAGTGCAGGACTCGCCCCCGCGTCATTGGATTTGATTGACAGCAGCGCGAGCCAATGAAGAGCCGAAAACCCCCGGGGCAAAGATCCAGCGTGTTCGCGACGCGGGACTTTCCATGGCTCAGGTAAGTAAAATGGGGGGGCAATAATCGTCAGATGTTTTTTCACCTTCATGCATAGGATGCATGAAGGTGAAAAAACTGGAACCTTTACAACACCTTTAAGTTAAAAAAAAAAAACTATTGACTTTAGAACCACTAACTTCGGCTCACCATATATGTTGCAATCTGACTGTACAATCAACTTTAGATCTACAAAAAGTAATAAAAAGGACCAACTTTTTCTATGTAAATAAGAGGTATATCCCATGGGCCACAAAGACTGTAATGTGCGTGGTGAGATCAATAACTAAAGGTTTCCAAGGACGATAGATAGCAATCTCCCAGCTATTCAGGGAAAGGACCTAAGAGCAATGGAACTGCAGGCAGAATCGCAGCGATTCTGCTCTTGAATACAAATCACTGCAAAACACGTGTTTGGGTCTTATTATTCTTAATGGCATCCCAAATGCTGTGCAACACAGCAATCGAGGCAAAACACGCGTTTAAAAAAATAAAATCACACTAAGCTTTTCACCCCAAAAAGGAGCAGGAGCTTCTTTTGGGGTGACAAATGCACATAGGACAGCTCATTAAAGTGCATGGACTGCCCTATACGCAACGCCCACAATGGCATGAAAATCATGCATACCTGATATGTGAACAAGGCCTTACTCTTCTGGGGTGACAACACTGCTCTTCCACAGATACAGTATGATAAGTGAGTATTTTCACCCTAGGACAGAAAGGTGTTCTGATGTCATAATATATTTTTGTTTTTGAATTTATATACAGGTCCTTCTCAAAAAATTAGCATATTGTGATAAAGTTCATTATTTTCTGTAATGTACTGATAAACATTAGACTTTCATATATTTTAGATTCATTACACACAACTGAAGTAGTTCAAGCCTTTTCTTGTTTTAATATTGATGATTTTGGCATACAGCTCATGACAACCCAAAATTCCTATCTCAAAAAATTAGCATATTTCATCCGACCAATAAAAGAAAAGTGTTTTTAATACAAAAAAAGTCAACCTTCAAATAATTATGTTCAGTTATGCACTCAATACTTGGTCGGGAATCCTTTTGCAGAAATGACTGCTTCAATGCGGCGTGGCATGGAGGCAACCAGCCTGTGGCACTGCTGAGGTGTTATGGAGGCCCAGGATGCTTCGATAGCGGCCTTAAGCTCATCCAGAGTGTTGGGTCTTGCGTCTCTCAACTTTCTCTTCCCAATATCCCACAGATTCTCTATGGGGTTCAGGTCAGGAGAGTTGGCAGGCCAATTAAGCACAGTAATACCATGGTCAGTAAACCATTTACCAGTGGTTTTGGCACGGTGAGCAGGTGCCAGGTCGTGCTGAAAAATGAAATCTTCATCTCCATAAAGCTTTTCAGCAGATGGAAGCATGAAGTGCTCCAAAATCTCCTGATAGCTAGCTGCATTGACCCTGCCCTTGATAAAACACAGTGGACCAAAACCAGCAGCTGACATGGCACCCCAGACCATCACTGACTGTGGGTACTTGACACTGGACTTCAGGCATTTTGGCATTTCCCTCTCCCCAGTCTTCCTCCAGACTCTGGCACCTTGATTTCCGAATGACATGCAAAATTTGCTTTCATCCGAAAAAAGTACTTTGGACCACTGAGCAACAGTCCAGTGCTGCTTCTCTGTAGCCCAGGTCAGGTGCTTCTGCCGCTGTTTCTGGTTCAAAAGTGGCTTGACCTGGGGAATGCGGCACCTGTAGCCCATTTCCTGCACACGCCTGTTCACGGTGGCTCTGGATGTTTCTACTCCAGACTCAGTCCACTGCTTCCGCAGGTCCTCCAAGGTCTGGAATCGGTCCTTCTCCACAATCTTCTTCAGGGTCCGGTCACCTCTTCTCGTTGTGCAGCGTTTTCTGCCACACTTTTTCCTTCCCACAGACTTCCCACTGAGGTGCCTTGATACAGCACTCTGGGAACAGCCTATTCGTTCAGAAATTTCTTTCTGTGTCTTACCCTCTTGCTTGAGGGTGTCAATGATGGCCTTCTGGACAGCAGTCAGTTCGGCAGTCTTACCCATGATTGCGTTTTGAGTAATGAACCAGGCTGGGAGTTTTTAAAAGCCTCAGGAATCTTTTGCAGGTGTTTAGAGTTAATTAGTTGATTCAGATGATTAGGTTAATAGCACGTTTAGAGAACCTTTTCATGATATGCTAATTTTTTGAGATAGGAATTTTGGGTTGTCATGAGCTGTATGCCAAAATCATCAATATTAAAACAAGAAAAGGCTTGAACTACTTCAGTTGTGTGTAATGAATCTAAAATATATGAAAGTCTAATGTTTATCAGTACATTACAGAAAATAATGAACTTTATCACAATATGCTAATTTTTTGAGAAGGACCTGTATATTGTCAGCTCCCATATTGTTGCCAACCTCCCAGGTTCCTCTCTACTCAGAGGATCACACACGTTGCCTTCTACTCAGAGGAAGATGACACAGTTTCCCTATTACTCACACCAGCATGCGGGCTCCCCGCCGCTCACACCAGCACGCGGGCTCCGCTCCACTCCACTCAGCACGCGGGCTCCGCTCCACTCCACTCAGCACGCGGGCTCCCCTCCACTCCACTCAGCACGCGGGCTCCCCTCCACTCAGCACGCGGGCTCCCCTCCACTCAGCACGCGGGCTCCCCTCCACTCCGCACGCACACCAGCACGCGGGCTCCCCTCCACACACACCAGCACGCGGGCTCCCCTCCACTCAGCACGCGGGCTCCCCTCCACTCAGCACGCGGGCTCCCCTCCACTCCACACACAGCAGCACGCGGGCTCCACTCCACTCAGCACGCGGGCTCCCCTCCACACACACACACCAGCACGCGGGCTCCCCTCCACACACCAGCACGCGGGCTCCCCTCCACTCCACTCAGCACGCGGGCTCCCCTCCACACACACACCAGCACGCGGGCTTCCCTCCACACACACACACCAGCACGCGGGCTTCCCTCCACACACACACCAGCACGCGGGCTTCCCTCCACACACACACCAGCACGCGGGCTTCCCTCCACACACACACACCAGCACGCGGGCTCCCCTCCACACACACACACCAGCACGCGGGCTCCCCTCCACACACACACCAGCACGCGGGCTCCCCTCCACACACACACCAGCACGCGGGCTCCCCTCCACACACACACACCAGCACGCGGGCTCCCCTCCACACACACACACCAGCACGCGGGCTCCCCTCCCACACACACACACACACACCAGCACGCGGGCTCCCCTCCACACACACACACACACACACACACCAGCACGCGGGCTCCCCTCCACACACACACACACCAGCACGCGGGCTCCCCTCCACACACACACACACACACACCAGCACGCGGGCTCCCCTCCACACACACACACACCAGCATGCGGGCTCCCCTCCACACACACATACAGCAGCACACGGGCTCCCCTCCACACACACACACACACACACCAGCACGCGGGCTCCCCTCCACACACACCAGCACGCGGGCTCCCCTCCACACACACACACACCAGCACGCGGGCTCCCCTCCACACACACACCAGCACGCGGGCTCCCCTCCACACACACCAGCACGCGGGCTCCCCTCCACACACACACACACACACCAGCACGCGGGCTCCCCTCCACACACACACACACCAGCACGCGGGCTCCCCTCCACACACACACCAGCACGCGGGCTCCCCCACACACACACACACACACACACACACACACACACACCAGCACGCGGGCTCCCCTCCACACACACACACACACACACACACACACACACACACACACACACCAGCACGCAGGCTCCCACACACACACACACCAGCACGCGGGCTCCCCTCCACACACACACACACCAGCACGTGGGCTCCCCTCCACACACACACCAGCACGTGGGCTCCCCTCCACACACACACCAGCACGTGGGCTCCCCTCCACACACACACCAGCACGTGGGCTCCCCTCCACACACAAGCACGCG